>VWYK01069989.1:45080-62906 GCA_013399775.1 Semnornis frantzii
TCCACATCCCTCTTGTCCCAGGGGCTCCAGCACTGGATGCAGCACTCCAGGTGGGGTCTCAGCAGAGCAGAGTAGAATGCATGAAAGCCATCTCTAGCTAGAAGCAGAGTGTCATGAGGGTCTTCTGAAACATGATTTTACAGTGAGGGTGGGGAGACACTGGCATAGGTTCAGGGAGGTTGTGGATGCCCCCTCCCTGGAGGTGTTCAAGGCCAGGGTGGATGCTGGTGGGAGGTGTCCCTGCCCTGAATGATCTTGAAGGTCCCTTCCAACCCAAACCATTCTGTAAAGCTATGGTAGCAGGGAGGTCAGAGGTCAGGCCCTCTCAGGGCATCTGCCTGCTGAAGAATGATTTTGTCCAAGAGTGAAGATTTGGCCAGCTTCAAACTGGGCAATAAACTGATCTCAGAGGAGGTGGCAAATGAAGCTCCTAAGCTGGTGGCACTGCTAAGAAAGGACAGAGCAGCAGATCCAAGCACTGTGATCCACCTCTGTGGCTGAGAGGGGAGCCCCAGGCAGCAGGTGGGGAGTTGCAGTGGTTCAATAAGGAGGAGCTTTGCAATGGAGCTGCTGCTTTTCTTCCACCTGTGGAAGACACCAGGCAATGACACCTAATTGTCATTACCAGTGAGAGATTGCAGCCTGAGCCAAAAGTGCTGACCCCAGGAGGCTTTTTTCCTCCTCCTGCCAGCTGAAAGCACAAAGCTGTCTGCTCCTGACCTCCACTGCTCTTTTCCTATAGCCAGGAGGGCCCAGACACTTCTGCAGGCTGTGTGATCCAAAGGAAAACCCAGCCCTGAGCTATGCTGTGCTTTCTGAGGTGCTAATCTGTAACTTGCCAGCTGGGAAATTCCTTACAGCTGCAGCTGACCTCCAGTCCTTTGCCTACACACAAAAAATCTTCTTCTGCCCTGCAAAGTCTTTAAAGGCTCCCAGAGTGGCTTGGATATAAACACCTTACAGTGATCTGCCTAGGAGCTGGAACAAGCTGGGCTCCAACTTTCTTCAGGTAAGGGAACTGCATTTCCCATTGCAAGATCCAGGTAGCCTTTTTTTGGAACACAAAGCTGTGTTAACATAAACAGGATTAAGCTTAGCTCCACCATAATCCTGCTAACGAGTGCTCTGCAGGAGCAATCTTACCCTGGGCTGCTCTTGCTTCTGAAAACCCTGAAATGTGGGTGCAGGAGTAGTGTGAGCCCCATCAAGTCCCAGGGTTTGGCTGCACAGAGGCTCAGACCAAAGTGCAGAGAGAAGCAGAAAGCTCCTGGTGGTCGAAGGAAGAATTTGGCTAATTGCATTGGGCTAATGATTCAATTATTAGGAAGAAAGAGGGTGAGCCAGACAGCCAGAGCTGTTCCCTCCCTGCCCTTGGGTGTAGCTGTCAGCCCTGCCAGGTTGTAAACCCAGCAAGTGGCAGCTCAGGGGATTTGTTCAGCTCTGTGAAGTTTAGAGGTCACAGATTCACAGGTTGCATGGGGTGGGAAGGGACCCTCCAAGGGCAGGGACACCTCCAGCTAGAGCAGGCTGCAGTGAGGCTGAGCCTGAATATCTCCAGGGACAGAGCCTCAACCACAGCCCTGGGCAGCCTGTTGCAGTGTTTCACTACCCTCATTGTGCAGAACTCCTCCTGAGAGGTCCTGTACAAAGCTGTAGTAGCAGAGGTGCAGCATCCCAGGGGCTGGTGATGAGCTCCTGGCAGGGTGGCAGTGCAGAGCAGGTTTGCTCAGGGCAGAACAAATCCTAACAAATCTTTGCTCTGTGCTGGCAGCTGGAGTGCTGTGCAGGGGATAGGTGCCCTGAATTCTGTCCATCCCAGAGGCAGTGCTCAGGGCTCTTGTGAATGGAGGGAGCTGACTTGGGCTTTGAACAAGGGGAATTCTGAGGGAGGGAACTGAGTGCTTTACTTCAGGGTCTGACTGAGTGGAGTGGCTCCATGGTTGTTGATCAGGGCCTTGTGCTGGTGCTGGAGGTGCAGGCATGGCCCACAAGGTCCTTGTTGCTGCCCAGTTCCTGCCAGCTGGTGGAGAAGCTGCAGAGTCATTTTGGACTCACTAGCTTGAAACTAGCTGCTGGGCTTTGTGCTGAGCAGCCTGGGGGTTCTCTCCCTTCACACAGTGAGCAGCACTTTGCCTTTTTTTTTGGGGGGGGGTGTCACTAAACTTTCCTCTTGCTGAGTTCAGTCACTCACTGAAGTGGCAGCTTGCTCCCAGCTCTGCAGCAGTCCCAGCTTCTTGCTGCAGTCAGTAGATCTTTCCAGTTCTTGGATGGAAGGTGAGGAAATGGTGAGGAGTTCAACTGGCTGAACATCTCTGCAGGAAAATCTGATGCCTCAGTGGGGAAGGGAATAAAAAAGCCAATCCAAACAAAATCGGTCTGCTAATGAAATGTGAGTCTGCAGTGTTAACAGCAGCTGCCAGTAGGGAATTACACTGCAGTGGTGACATCCATATTCCACTGCCTCCAGTTCCTCCTTTCCATGGCTTTAAATGTCACTCCTAAATCCCACTGCACTGACTTCTGTTCTAGTAGTGTCAACCTCCTCATGCCTTTAGGAGGGACACTGAAAGTTTGCAAAAAATCCTTCCTTATGGATGCATAAAGCTAAAAAAATGGGAAACAAAGTGCTTGGTGAAAGGGTCTGGCTGGGAGAGTGCAGCCTGGAGAGGAGGAGGCTGAGGGACACCTCATTGCTCTCTGCAGCCCCCTGAAAGGAGGTTGCAGTGAGGTGGGAGTTGGGCTCTGCTCCCCAGGGTCAGCTAATAGGAGAGGACATGGCCTGAAATTGTGCCAGGGAAGGGTTAGGTTGGGTATTGGAAACAATTTATTTGCTGCAAGAGTGTTCAGGGACTGGCACAGGCTGCCCAGGGAGGTGGTGGAGTGCCCATGTGTGCTGGTTTGAGCTAATTGGAATATTTTTTAATAGAGAAAATTATACTGTAGGCTGTGAAGGTAAAACCATAGTGATGTCTACTTCACTCAGAGGCTTGCTGTGATGTTTAGGTATACGAAAACCAAAACAAAAAGATAAGAGTCTCTCGAGCTGGCAGTCTGGGTCACGAGGGACTTACTTGCTTACTGGCTTGCTTGCTGCTTGGGTCTTGGGCTAGCAGCTCTGGCTTCTCCTCTCTGTTGAATAACTTCACTAACCACTTTTCTTCTAATCCTCCCCAGCCNCATGCCTGGAGGTGTTCAAGCAACCTGTGGCCATGGCAGCTGGGGATGAGGTTTGGTGGCCATGGTGGGGATGGGTTGATATTGGACTGGATGCCCTTGGAGAGCTTTTCCAACCCAATTTATGATTTCCAGGCCTCTCTGTGCTCGTTGCCTCTGTTCCCTTCCTCAGCACCCAGGCTCTAGTTTAGCCTCAGCTTGCCCAAGGCACCTTCCCTGGCTGCAGCTGCAACCACAGTGCCAGGCAGACAGCCTGGTCCAGCTGAGCTCTGACTGACCGTGCCATGCTCTGAAGCAGGTGGTTGCATGCAGCTCTTGGTGGTGCTGGGTTGCTGGCTGGACTGGGTGGTCTTAGTAGGGTATTTTCCAACCCAAATTCTATTAAAACAGAAATGTCTGAGTGCAAGAACCATACAGACTCATAACAGCTGCAGGTTTCCTGTAGGCTGCAGGAGGCTGTGTGGAATTAGTAGAGTTTAACACTTTGGGGCTTTGTGAAGTGATTTGCCCAATGACAAAAGCTGTCCCTGCCCATGGCAGGGGAGTTGGGACTGGATGGGGGTGGGACTGGATGGGGGTGGGACTGGATGGGGGTGGGACTGGATGGGGGTGGGACTGGATGGGGGTGGGACTGGATGGGGGTGGGACTGGATGGGGGTGGGACTGGATGGGGGTGGGACTGGATGGGGGTGGGACTGGATGGGGGTGGGACTGGATGGGGGTGGGACTGGATGGGGGTGGGACTGGATGGGGGTGGGACTGGATGGGGTTGGAACTAGATGCTCTTTAAGGTCCCTTCCAACCCAACCCATTCTGTGGTTGGCCTCTGTCAAGGCTGAACCTCACTGGCTGAACACAGTCACCTTTCTGAAGCAGCAGACCAAACCATGGTGTGATTAGAGTTGGATTTCCAATGTCAGGATAATTAAGAGTGAAGCCATGATCAGACAGGACTTTGATGGGCTGTAAAAGCATCAACTCTGAGTGACACTGCTGAGATAATATGCAATGGAGCCTCACAACCTGCTGCACTGGCAGAATAATGGGCAGCTTAGTGAAAAGGGAGGTAATCCCATCAAGGGATCAGTTTGTTTACCCACCCTGGACCACACCAGCCCTGCCCCAAGGGATTTCTGTGTTCCCAGTGCTCCTACAAGCCATGGAAGTGCTGCTGAGAGGGGGCTGGAAGGGGAGAAGTCCTTTGAAGCTCTGAAGCTGCTCTTAAATGCTGGATGGATCCTCAGGCTGCCCAGAGGTTCAGCTCAGCTGCCCTACTGTGTGCAGTTCTGGAGCTCCCAGCACAGGAAGGACATGGAAGTGTTGGAGCCAGTGCAGAGGAGGCCAGCAAGATGCTGAGAGGGCTGCAGCAGCTCTGCTGTGAGGGCAGGCTGAGAGAGTTGGGGCTCTGCAGCCTGCAGAGGAGAAGGCTTCCAGGAGAGCTTGGAGTGGCCTTGCAGGATGTGAAGGGGGCTGCAGGAAGGCTGGGGAGGGACTATTGACAAGGGCTGGGAATGGCAGGACAAGGGGAATGGGTTTGAAGTGTCAGAGGAGAGATTGAAAGTGGATGTGAGGAGGAAGTTGTTTGGAGTGAGGGTGGTGAGACACTGGCACAGGTTGCCCAGGGAGGTTATGGAGCACAGAAGCACATTGATCTTTGATCACATTCTGTGCTTCTGTGCTCCACAACCTCCCTGGAGGTGTTCAGGACCAGGCTGGATGAGTCCCTGAGTGACCTGTGCTGGTGGGAGGTGTCCCTGCCTATGGCAGAGGGTTGGAACTGGATGATCCTTGAGGTCTCTTCCAACCTAAACCATTCTGTGATTCCCTTTGGGGCAAAACTCTCACCTCTGTGGAGCACCTGAGCTGCTGGAATGGCAGTGCTGATGCTGGCAGGTCTGGCAGGTGTGGAGAGCTGTGGCAAGGCAGTTTGCATGTGTACAGAAATAGAAATGGGGCCATCAGCAATGCTGATGCAGCTGCAGGGAGGGGGCTGCACAGCAGACTCTGCCCCTCCTCTGCAGGAGCTGCTAGAAGTGTGCCATGCTGGGTGGGTTAAGGAGGGAGGCTGCTGCCTCCTCCAAGAAATCTGGGCTGGTTGTTTCTTTGGGCATAGTTCAGTGGGGAATAACACAGGGTTTGTGCTTCTGCACTGTGGCTCTTCCACTGTCTTGATACGTGGAAGGAAATCCTGTGGGTGGGACACTGAGTGCTGTGAGTGAACCAATCCTGGCGCCAAAAATGAGGGCATGACAGCTTTGGTTTGGCACCAACCTAGTTTAAATGTAATGTAAAGCTCTCTTCTCAGCCCTGTCCTGCTGCCTGCTTGCTCTTCCCGTCCTGGCATGGAGTGAGCTGCAGCACAGTGTGCCCTGATGGCAGGTAGTGCTCAGCAGGCTTTGGGATGAGGCCATGGGGATTTATTTTCAGGGGCAAAAGGCAATGAGATCTGTGAAAACAGAGGAGACTGAACGTGAGAGCTGTGCAGCCTGCCCCTGAAATGGCAGTGACCTGTGGATGTTGTGGTTTCTCTTCTCAGCAACAGCTACAGGCATATGTGGCCTGGGTGAACTCCCAGCTGAGGAAGAAGCCAACAGTGAAGCCAGTCCAGGACCTGCGACAGGACCTGCGGGACGGAGTCATCCTTGCTCTGCTCATCGAGATTGTAGGTCAGTGGTGCCATATGGCACTGTTTTTCCTCTTGCAATCTGAGATCTTCTGCAGAAGGTCTCTCCTTGGCTCTGGCAGCTGCCAGGCATGCTGGCAGATGTTTACCCTGGTGTCAGAGCTGGCAGGGGAGGGAAGGAGTGACTTTAAAAGTAAACAGTTATAAAGCTGATCACAGAGGCAGTTCTGGTTGAGTCCTTACCTTTGAGCAGGCACCACAGTGACTGCCATGAGGCTGGAATGGAGTTATGGAAGAAGGCATCTTGTAGGGGGATGGGTGGAATGGGGTTAGCATGTGGCAGCTTTGCTCGCAGGGGTCCTCCCTGCTCCCTGGACTCAGCCTCCCTCCCGGTTCTGTACCTCCTCCCTCTGAGAAGTTCAGGGAGATGTGGAATGGGAATTGTGGTCAGTTTATTATGTGCTGCCTCTGCTGCTTCTTCCTCCTCACACTCTTGTCCTGCTCCATTGTGGGGTCCCACCTGTGGGGGACAGTCCTCCAAGAGCTTCTCCAGTGTGGGTCCTTCCCACAGGCTGCAGTCCTGCAGAGCTGTTCCATGATGTGAAGTCCTCAAGAGCAAACCTGCTTCATCATGGGCTCCTCTTCATGGAGCCACAGGTCCTGCCAGGAGCCTGCTCCAGCACAACCTCTCACAGCTTCCTTTGGGGCACATCTACCTGTGCTGGCATGGGGTCCTTCACAGGTTGCAGGGACCCCTGGGGGCCTCTGCACCATGGTCTTCACCCCAGGCTGCAGGGCAATCTCTGCTGCAGTGCCTGGAGCACCTCCTGTCCCTTCTCCTTCACTGACCTCCACACCTGCAGAGGTTTCTCTCACACACTCTCACTCCTCCTGCCAGCTGATGTGCAGCAATTTTCACCCCTTCTTAATGTGCTTTCACAGAGGTGCTACCAGCACAGCACTGGGTCTGTCTTGAACCTGAGGGAGGCTTCTAGCACCTTCTCACAGAAGCCAGCCCTGTGGCCTCCCCTTGCCATGTAAAGCACATGGCAGTCTCCAGCCTAGCACTGGCCATAAGCACAAGGAGAAGCCTCTTGCAGTACCCAGAAAAGGGTCCAGAGCAGCTCAAGCAACCAGCACCAGGTGCTTCAGTTCTTCTCTGACCAGCTGTCTTCACACTTTCAGCTGGTGAGAAGTTGAATGGCATTCAGGTCAACCCCAGCAGCCAGCAGGAGATGAGGGAAAACGTGGAGAAGGTCTTGCAGTTTGTGGCGTCCAGAAGGATCCGCATGCACCAGACAGCAGCCAAAGGTGGGTGCCCTGGCACTGACACAACTGATGCCATCTGTGGGAGGCCTGATTCTGCCTTTGTTTCCTGTCAGTCAGGCAGTGTCCTGGTTTAGGGGAGGAATTTTGAGTTTGGTTTGGTTTCTCCTCTGGTTTAGTAACAGATTGGGGGGTGAATGATGCTCTTGGTTTTGATGGCTTGAGGCAGCACAGTGCCCAGAAACCAAAGTGCCTCTGCCCTGCCACTCTGCAGTCAGGGAATGATGCAGTGGGGAGTACAGACTCAGAACCTTTCCCTAAGGTCACACAAACCTGCTGCTGTGAAGTGAGACATGGGAGATGTATTTCTGGCCCACTGGAAGCCTGTGATACTGCTTCACATGGCCTGCAAATAATAGGAAGGAGACTCCACGTGCAAAGTCCTGCTCATGGCAGGGATTAGTCAGACAGCACAGGGTTTGCTGGGGTGTGTGTGGGTCTGTGGGGTAGAAGACAGGTCCTGATCCCTGCTGGGAGGGGAGCACAGTACAGAGCAAGCAGTGATTCAGAGATTCATGACTGCATCAGGTTGGAAGAGACCTTCCAAGGGCATCTTGTCCAGCCCCCTGCAGGCAGCAGGGCCAGCTCCAGCTGGAGCAGGCTGCACAGGGACAGACCCTCAGACACATCCCTGGGCAGCCTGTGCCAGTGTCTCACAACCCTCACTGTGCAGAGCTTCCTCCTGATGGCCAACCTAAACCTCCCCTGCTCCAGTTCCAAACTGTTGCCTCTCACTCCAAGCCCTTCTGCACAGTCCCTCCCCAGCCTGCCTGTAGGTCCCCTTCAGACATTGAAATGTAGCTGTAAATGGGGTGGGAGATACCCACGAGTGCTGGAATGCAGCTCACTGGTGGGATTCCACTCTCCCCACACTGCTGGCCAGGTGGCAGCTCTGGTGGCACTCTGCTCATGGCAGTGTCCTTGCCCTTGTTTGCATTTTGCAGATATTGTCGATGGGAACTTGAAATCTATCATGAGGCTGATCCTGGCCTTAGCTGCTCATTTCAAGCCAGGCTCTGGGAGAGCAATGAATCACAGCCCTGCTGGCGTGCTGGGGAAGAGCCTGCCAGCATCGTGTGGCAGCCAGAGGCCTCGGTCAGCGGCAGCAGTGGCACAGGGGGCAGTGGCTGCTCTGGCAGAGGTGCGTCAGGACGTCCTGCACTCCGGCCGCGACCTGCTCAGGCACAGACAGAGGTGAGGACCCTTCCCTGGCTGCCTGGCCAGGTCCTGGGAGAGATGAGCACCATTGCTTTGGAGACAGATCTCTCTTTATGCTGCCAGCTCCTTGGAGACAGATCTCTCTATGCTGCCAGCTCCTGGTGTAGGGTACAGAGATGAGCTGCTGTGGTGTCTCTGAGACCTCAGTGTGGCCTGGCAAAGGGCAGCACTGAGGCAGCCTGGCTGCCTCAGCTTTCAGTCACAGGGTTAGGGATGGGTGTAAAGGAGGAGAACCTCTTTGCCTGTGTGCCCTCACACCAAGGACACGGAATGGAGCTCTCTGGTAGGAGAATTTTCTTCATTGGTGGGTTTCCAGCTGCCCCTCTTTCTCACTTTAGTTTTCCTACTCTCTTTCTTGGAGACCAGAAGAATTCCTGTTCCTCTCAGGTGAGGCTTCCCTTGTTCTGTGGTTATTGTCTCCAGAAACAGCAGCATGGATGAGGAGATTGAAAACCCCTACTGGAGTGTCCGGGCACTGGTGCAGCAGTACGAAGGGCAGCAGAACATGGCACTGGAGTCCCACCCTTCCAGGTGAGGAACTTGATTGCCAGGATGTGTCCCCTCATGGTCCTGTGTCTGACATTCCCTGAAGTGTCCTTTCCTTACCACTGGGATCTGGTTAGCTCTGGCAGGAAAGAGAATTCCCAGCTTGTAGTCCTCTGTGAAGCAGTGGTTTGCTGTCATGATAAAATTCATCTCATTCATGGTGCAGCTGCACAGATAAGAGACTTCAACTCTAAAGCTCTGGGGTGTCCCTCAGAGACCAGGGCAATAAAGTCAGGCAAGGCACAGCTCAAGGTTTTACTAGGAACCTGAATGTACAGGTGGAGCCTTTGGAGGGAGTGATGACATGAGGGATACTGGAACAGAGTCCAGGGCCTGCTTCACAGAAGGGAAGGGGCAGAGCAGGTGCAGAGCAAGGGGTGAATATCTCAGAGCTCATGGAAAAAGATGTGGAGGAAAGGATCTTAACCCAACAGACCTAATGTCCTGCAGGGAGATAGAGGTGAGGGGGCACATGGATTGAACAGGAACACAGCAATCTTTAGCCCAGGTACATGGCACTGGGGGAGCATCTGTACCATCACTGCCATCATGTAGTGTGGGCAGCAGGGCAAGGGAGGGGATTGTGCCCCTTGGCTCTGCTCTCCTCAGACCCCAGCTGCAGTCCTGGGGGCAGTTCTGGAGCCCCCAGCACAGGAAGGACATGGAAGTGTTGGGGTCAGTGCAGAGGAGGCCAGCAAGATGCTGAGAGGGCTGCAGCAGCTCTGCTGTGAGAACAGGCTGAGAGAGTTGGGGCTCTGCAGCCTGCAGAGGAGAAGGCTTCCAGGAGAGCTTGGAGTGGCCTTGCAGGATGTGAAGGGGGCTGCAGGAAGGCTGGGGAGGGACTATTGACAAGGGCTGGGAATGGCAGGACAAGGGGAATGGGTTTGAAGTGGTTGAGGGGAGATTGAAAGTGGATGTGAGGAGGAAGTTGTTTGCAGTGAGGGTGGTGAGACACTGGCACAGGTTGCCCAGGGAGGGAGGTTGTGGAGATCACATTCTGTGCTTCTGTGCTCCACAACTTCCCTGGAGGTGTTCAAGGCCAGGTTGGATGAGGCCTCGAGTGACCTGTGCTAGTGGGAGGTGTCCCTGCTTATGGCAGAGGGTTGGAACTGGCTGAGCTTTGAGGTCCCTTCCAACCTTACCATTCTATGGTAGCTTCATAGCAAAAGACTAGGAAGCTCTCCCATTCTCCCCAGAGAACAAGAAACTAGTTTGAAGGCAAAGATCTGTAACTGAAGATATTAAATCTCCCTCTGGATGTGCTGCTTTGCTTCATTTAAGAGAGCAGAGGTGCAGGAGCATTGCTGCAGCTCGTTTTGGTTCACAGTTTCCTGCTCCCAATGTGAGCCCCAGCTCAGCTTTCTTGCCTCTTTGTCCTGCTCGGGCTGCTTCCTGAGAATGCCTCAACCCTTCCTCCCCCCCGATTCGTGCAGGAGTGAGGAGGTTCATTTTCCTACAGCAGATTGCAGCTGACAGTTGCTCAGCAGGCAGGAAGTGTCCACAGGGTTCCTCAGGCTGCTCCACAGTGCAAAGAGGCATCCATGTAAGCTGGGAAGTGAAGTGGCTTGGGCCAGCAGAGGAGAAGAAAAGGCAATGATTTGTGTTTATCACCCACATTTCCTCTGTGTCCCTGTGAGGTGGTGGCCGTAGACACGGGTGCAGACCGGGAGGTGTGGGAACTCCAAGGGAGCCGGCGTGGGGCCACAGGATGTCAGCAGAGAGCGGTGGGAGCTGGTCCAGGGAGATGTGGAAATCCTGCTCTGGACAAGGAGGGACAGGGATCTGCTGGAGAGGATCCAGAGGAGGGCTACGAGGATGATGAGGGGCCTGGAGCACAGCCCTGTGAGGAGAGGCTGAGGGAGCTGGGGGTGTGCAGCCTGCAGGAGAGGAGGCTCAGGGCAGACCTCATTGCTCTCTGCAGCTACCTGCAGGGAGGTCATAGCCAGGTGGGGTTGGGCTCTGCTGCCAGGCACCCAGGGACAGAACAAGAGGGCACAGCCTCAAGCTGTGTCAGGGCAGGTTCAGGCTGGGTGTTAGGAGGAAGTTCTTGCCCAAGAGAGTGATTAGCATTGGAATGGGCTGCCCAGGGAGGTGGTGGAGTGCCCATCCCTGGAGGTGTTCAAGCCTGGATGGGGCACTTAGTGCCATGGTCTGGTGGATTGGGTAGGGCTGGGTGATAGGTTGGGCTGAATGAGCTTGGAGCTCTCTTCCAGCCTGCTTGATTCCGTGATTCTATGACCTGGGGATGCTTAGTCTGGAGAAGAAAAGACTGAGAGGAGATCTAATAAATATTTCGAAATACCTGAGGGCTGAGGGTCAGGAGGAGGGGGACAGGCTCTGCTCACTGCTGCCTGGGGTAGGACAAAGAGATGGAAGCTGCAGCACAGGAGGTTCCAGCTCAACACAAGGGCAACTTCTTGCCTGGAAGGGTCCCAGAGCCCTGGCACAGGCTGCCCAGGGAAGTTGTAGAGTCTCCTTCTGTGGAGCCTTTGCAGGCCTGTCTGGATGTGTTCTGTGTGCCCTGAGCTGCATTGTCTGGTCCTGCTCTGGCAGGGTGAGGAGACACTGGCACAGGTTGCCCAGGGAGGTTGTGGAGCACAGAAGCACAGAATGTGATCAAAGAACACCTCCCCAACCTCCCTGGAGGTGTTCAAGGCCAGGCTGGATGAGGTCTTAAGCAACCTGGGGCTGCTGGGACGTGTCCCTGCCCATGGAATTGGATGATCTTGAAGGTCCCTTCGAACCCATCCTGTGAATCTGTGGCAGGAGGCTTCATGAGAACAGGATGCTTGTTTTTCATTTCCTCCCAGAGAGAAATGTAGCAGCTGGGTTAATGAAAACAGGCTGGGAGAAACAAGCCACTTCTGCATCATTAGTGTGAGCTGTGCTGATTAACTGCAGCCACTTTCTGCCCCTAAAACTGTGCTGCTGTGGTGTCTGTCCCAGGGCAGCATCCTCTGCCTGGCATCCAGCAGCTCCTTTCTGCAGTAACTCTTCCCTCAGACAGCTCCCAGCTCCAACGGGAAAGATTCCCCCAGACAAAAGCCGCGAGAAGCAAAGGCAATGGAAACGGTGAACGGCAAAATCGCCAAAATCAGATGGATTCCCAGGCCGTCGAGCCCCTCACCCATCCGTCTCGCTTTCCCCTCCCCTTGCCGAGCTTTCCCTCCCCCACTCCGAGGCAGGCATCGGAGAGAAAAGGCTCTGCCTTGCACAGGCTCTGCCTTGCACAGGCTGTGTGGCAGCAGGAGGGGAGAGGGAGCTGGAGGCAGCGGGAGCGGCGCTCGGGGCTGGGAGCGCTGCGGGCCGGGGCGGCGGAGAGCAGGACCCCTCCTGCCTGCAGCAGCGACCTGCCCTGCGCTCCTCGCTGCCATCTGCAGCAGCTGCTCGGAGTCTACAGAGGGCAGAATGGGCTGAGGAAGGCTGCTGCAAGCCAGCCCGCGGCGTTCGTGCTGGAAAACAACCGGGGGGGTGCAGCTGAGCAAAATGCAGCAGCCAGAAACAAATAACCCGAGAGGAAAACCGGCGAGAGCAGACCCTGGGCTGCGGAATTCCCTGCCTCTGGAATCGAGTACCTGGCTGTAGGCTGCGGAGCTGCCATCCAAAGGCTTCTCGCAAAGATCCTGAGGAACTGGTGGTGGTGGTGTTCGTGTCTGCTGTGACTCTCTCAGCCTGCCCGGCAAATCATTTCTCCGGTAGTTTTGACAGGAGCTGGCATCTTCTGCAGCGGATTCTGAGGATGGGAAGGGCCAAGGCATGGCTGGAGCCAGAACCCTGAGGCTCCCCGGGACACGGATTCTGTGAGGCGAAGGGTTAAAGTGGGATCATGGGAGGGAAGCAGGTCAAATGGTGAGCGATGGTTGCCATTGTGGTTTGAAAGGGCAGGGATGGGTGTGCGGGAGAGGAGGAACATTCCGACCCCTCCCCGGGGCTGTCGTGCTGAAGCCTTGGCTGGGCAGGCACTGGCAGCTCTGGCACTCAGTGGAGAGAGGATGTGGGTTAAAGAAAGCAGCCGGTGAAAAGGAATAAAGTGGAAGAGTTTGCATCGTAAACCTGTGTTAAATAGGCTGAATTTCCCAGCACTGCTGCATGCCTGAAGCCCGAATGGTTGTGTGCTTTAAAGAACAAATTGCCTCTGGATATTTCATACTCTAATGGGTTTGACTGATGCAAAGAAAAGACCCCAGAATAGAAATGTTCCCAGCGTTAACTCGATGGCATCAGGCATGAGGTGAAGCTGAGCTGTGAGTGCGTTTCAGTGGCTCTTTCACTGCCGGGCATGGTTTGAGAGGTTGGCACCCCTGCCAGGTGAACCCAGGGGCACCTTAGGAGAGGGAAAGTGCCTGGAAAGGGGTCTGTGGCTATAAGAAAGCCAAAGAAATTCCCTGTGAAGCTGTCTGCTGGGGGGACCTGTGGTGACCACTGAACCCCACCCCCTGCCTGAGCTCGGATCCTTTGTATTTGCTTTGGGCTGTGGATCCAAGTGCAGGCTTTGGAAGAGGGAAATGTTAATTCCAGGCTCTGTATCTGCTTGGGTTTTGTTCATCCTGCTCATTCCTCTTTCCAGTTCTCTGCCCTTACCCACTCATCATCTTTTTCTAGGGCAGCTCTCATTCTTTCTTCTTTTGCATGGATGAGAACCAGCAATGCACTTCTCAGTGGCCTTCTGAGGGTGATGGCACATTCAGAGCATCAGCTGAGAATATGCAGGGGGAATGCTGAGATTTGTTCCTAGAAGGAAGTGAAATCCCTCAGGCTCACTGGATGTGAGCTGCCTGCTTGTACCTGTTCTGCTTGCAAGTTGCATCCCTTCCTCTGCCTCTTTATTATATAATTGCAACCCCAGCTGCACTCTCTGGGCTCCCAAACAGTTGTTTTGATTTTAACCCTGGGTGAGCTGGTTAGAAATGGATACAGAGTGCCCCTAAGCAGGGACTGCTGCAATACACAGTTGGCACTGGGTTGGGAAGGACCTTCAGAGGCTCCTAATGAAGTTAACCTTCCTGAAGGTACATCCTTGAGCAAAGCCAAGTGGCTTGGAGCCCTTTAACTATCACATCCCCTCCCTGTTTGAGCAGGAAGGAACAGGTAGAGAGCACAAGTAGGAGGTGGTTACTTATTCCCTCACTTTGCAAGTCGCATTAGTCTTTAATGTGGGGAAAGTCCATTTAGTCTGGACCATTAAAATCAGGCTGCTGGAAGGTCTGGAATGGAAACAAGAAGTAGGCCAGCACTGGCTGTGGGAGTGGGCTAGAAAGGAGCTGCTAGCAAGGAAATTCTCCCTCTGCTGCAAGGCCTTTCTGATGCTGTGAGGCTGCTGTGGAATATGCAGCAGCACTGCTGGGAGGATGCAGAAGAGCTGTCAAAGCCTCTCGATTTTTCTAACCCTCTCAAGTCATTTCCACACAGTTTTGGTTTTGTTCTCTCTCCTTTTGTTTCTGTGCTGGGGAGAATGAAAAATTAACTGCTGCTCACGCTTGCAAGGGTTAGTTCCTGTGACTTTGGAGGTACACTGAATGGGTCAGTGAGCTTCAGCCACCTTTTATTGTTGTCTGGGTGATGCATTTAGGAGGAATTTCTAGTGGGGGGGTGGGGGAAAGAGGTTGCTCAAAGCTCAGAGTCAGCTGAGATGGTTCCAGTGAAAATATGAGAGTACATTCAAGAAGCTTTAGTGTGAGAACATCAGGGAGTGGTATCTGACTTTGAAAAGTGTTTTTGCCCTTGGAATTCCAGCTTGGTGAAGTGATGCTTATGAAAGACAGGGACCTGCTGGAGTGGGTCCAGAGAAGGCCACAAAGAGCTGTCCTGTGAAGACAGGATGAATCAGGAGTGATGAATCAGGAGTGTTCAGAAGATGAGGTTCTGAGGGGACCTTAGAGCAGCACTTCAATAGCTGAAGGGGACCCCCAGGCAGGCTGGGGAGGGACTGTGCAGAAGGGTTTGGAGTGACAGGATGAGAGGCAATGGTTTGGAGCTGGAGCAGGGAGGTTGGACACGAGGAGGAAGCTGTGCACAGGGAGGGTGGTGAGACACTGGCACAGGCTGCCCAGGGCTGTGCTTGAGGCCCCATCCCTGCAGCCATCCCAGCTCAGCCTTACTGTGTGCCTGTGCAGCCTGCTGCAGCTGGAGCTGTCCCTGCTGCCTGCAGGGCCTTGGCCAAGATGAGCTTTGAGGCTTCGGGCCAACCACTGCTGTGAAGCTGGGACAAGAGAAGCAGCAAGCCAGGGTGGCTGTGTTCAGCTTGGAGGATGAAGATAAGGCTCAGAGTAAATTGTTCCTGAGCTGACCATCAGCAGAGTGTGGCCTTACCTCTGTTTGGCTTCTCTGGTGGCAGTCTCAGACTTGCATTCTGTTAAGGACAATGAGGACACAGACACTGTGCAACTTCACAGCAGTGCCATGGCAGGATGAGAAGTGGTGGGAGAGCTGCATGCCCAGCTTGGTTTGTTGGTGGCTTTTCAAGTATGCAGTGGATGCTCAGTGCCAGGAAGCTCACCTGCGTATTCTTTTCTGTCTTAAATGAGGAGGATGATGATGATCAGCACTAAAGTAACTCTCCCTCCTTTCCTCCACAGTCTCACATCACCCAGCCCTATCCACAGTGCAAAGAGTGAATCCACTGTAGCCCCATCAGAGGAGAAGGAGAGACTTGTGATCATCCACACTGAAGAGACAGAGGTTAAAACAGGTACCTGGCAGCTGATGCTTGGCAGCTCACAGTTCCAGAGGGACTTGTTTGTATCAGACTTGCTAAGCAGTTCTCCAGAGAGACTGTGGAGAGTGAGAGCCAGGAAGGGGCTGTTGAGAGGGGCTTGGGGTGATAGGATGAGAGGGAATGGATTGAGGAGGGGAGACTGAGACTGGAGATGAAGAGGAAACTCTTGGCAGTGGATGAGAGGGTGAGGAGACACTGGCACAGGGAGGGTGAGGAGACACTGGCACAGGGAGGGTGAGGAGACACTGGCACAGATTTCCCAGGGAGGTTGTGGAGCACAGAAGCACCGAATGTGATCTTCGATCACATTCGGTGCTTCTGTGCTCCACAACCTCCCTGAAGGTGTTCAAGGCCAGGCTGGTTGAGCCTCTTGAGCAACCTGGGGCTGCTGGGACATCTCCCTGCCCATGGCAGTGGGACTGAGCTTTAAGGTCTCTTCCAACCCAAACCACTCCATGCATCTGAGTGCTGCTGAGTATCTGTTCACCTAACGCCACAATCTGGCAGTGTCTGTGAGGCTTGCAGAACAATGCTTGGGACATAAAAAGCTCTGGTGGAAGGATCAAGGGTCAGGGATATCTTTCACTGGAGGGTGAATGCTTTCAGAACCAGCTTAGTTAACCACCTTGGGAAACCCCAAGTAGAAATACTGCTCAGTGTTGCCTTCAGTGGGTCCTTGGTGCACCCTTCAGCACTCTTCCAGTCCCACAGCTGCTTTTCTCCCCTTAGATCTTTCCTGCCACACACAGTGCAGTCCATTGTGCCCTCTGATGTGCTCTGGGATCTCCAGCACAGAGCAATCTCACACCTGATGTGCTCTGGAACCTCCAGCACAGAGCAATCAGACACAGCAAAGTTAGGAAGGAGCCTTCAGTGGGTCTTTGGTGCACCCTTCAGCACTCTTGTAGCCCCACAACTGCTTTTCTCCCCTTAGATCTTTCCTGCCACACACAGTGCAGTGCATTGTGCCCTCTGATGTGCTCTGGCATCTCCAGCACAGAGCAATCTCACACCTGATGTGCTCTGGGATCTCCAGCACAGAGCAATCTCACACCTGATGTGCTCTGGAACCTCCAGCACAGAGCAATCTCACACCTGATGTGCTCTGGCATCTCCAGCACAGAGCAGTCAGCCTCAGCAAATTCAGGAAGGAGAATGCTGCTTGTCTTTGTGTGCATCTACACAAAGATTCCTGAGGCATGAAGCCCTGAGCCCAGGCAAGATGTGGCACCTGCAGCAGCTGTTTTGATGCTGGCCAGAGGAGATGCTTGTTTGGTATTGATGCAGACAGCAGGCAGCCCTTGGGTGGTGCAAAGTCTGTTCTGGGCTCCTCTGTCTGTCATGACCACGTTCAGCTTCTCCCTCTTGCAGAGGAAACAGAATCTCATTTCCAGCCTGAGTGGCAAGCAGGGAACCCTGGATCCTGTTTGGAGAATTCATGGGAGGAGCAACTTCTGGAACAGCAGGACCATTTGGAAAAGGAGATGGAGGAAGCAAAGAAGATGATTTCAGGTTTGCAGGTAAGAGGTTTGCTTCTCAGCCAGCATTTCCTTCTTCCCCACTGGCACAGGTTGCCCAGGGAGGTTGTGGAGCACAGAGAGGGAGGGTGAGGAGACACTGGCACAGGTTGCCCAGGGAGGTTGTGGAGCACAGAGAGGGAGGGTGAGGAGACACTGGCACAGGTTGCCCAGGGAGGTTGTGGAGCACAGAGAGGGAGGGTGAGGAGACACTGGCACAGGTTGCCCAGGGAGGTTGTGGAGCACAGAGAGGGAGGGTGAGGAGACACTGGCACAGGTTGCCCAGGGAGGTTGTGGAGCACAGAGAGGGAGGGTGAGGAGACACTGGCACAGGTTGCCCAGGGAGGTTGTGGAGCACAGAGAGGGAGGGTGAGGAGACACTGGCACAGGTTGCCCAGGGAGGTTGTGGAGCACAGAGAGGGAGGGTGAGGAGACACTGGCACAGGTTGCCCAGGGAGGTTGTGGAGCACAGAGAGGGAGGGTGAGGAGACACTGGCACAGGTTGCCCAGGGAGGTTGTGGAGCACAGAGAGGGAGGGTGAGGAGACACTGGCACAGGTTGCCCAGGGAGGTTGTGGAGCACAGAGAGGGAGGGTGAGGAGACACTGGCACAGGTTGCCCAGGGAGGTTGTGGAGCACAGAGAGGGAGGGTGAGGAGACACTGGCACAGGTTTTCCAGGGAGGTTGTGGAGCACAGAAGCACAGAAT
>VWYK01069989.1:96538-115135 GCA_013399775.1 Semnornis frantzii
CACGGGTGCGCACAACAAGGTACGGCCGGGGCCGGTGGGCGCTGCCGGGGACTACCGGGGGCCGCTGGGCGCTGCCGGGGACTACCGGGGATTGCCAGGAACTGCCGGAGGCCGCTGGGCGCCGCCGGGGATTGCCGGGAACTGCCGGAGACCGCTGCGCGCCGCCGGGGACTGCCGGGAACCGCTGGGCGCTGCCGGGGTTTGCCGGCCTCCACCGCCCCTTGTCCTCCCTCCCGGTGGCTTCTCCCTCCTGGCTGTGCCCCACGTTAGCGGCTCTGAGTAGAGGCCCCTGGGCACCGGCCGGGCGTGGCCGTGCGGCGTGTGCGGGTCCCGGGACTGTCGGTAGCTCCCCGGCGGAGCGCGGAGCTGCGATCCGGCAGTGGGGAGGGCAAGGGCGGTCTGCAGAGGGAGAAGGAGCTCGTTGGAGCGATTTCCGCAGCCGCCGGTAGTCTCGCCGTGGTTGTATGCAGTCCTCGTCCTGGCGAGGGAGTGTGTGGAAGGATTTGCCTACAGAACGTGCCCCGTGCGAGCCAGTCTTTGGGCTGCGGCGGAAATTGGAGTTTGCCTTCTTAAGAGCAGCAAACTTTAAATTGAGAGCTGATGCTGCAGGCTACATGATTGTAAACTCTCCCTAATGTTATCCTTCTTTCCTTTCTACGACTTCCAGATTCAGGAAGAGACAGAAATGTGGAAAATAAGGGAGTGGGAGAAGCAGACAGAAGAGACTTACTGGAAAAGGCAAAGCAGAATGCTATCAGACACCTCCAGGTGGGTTAATGAGTGTGAGTGAGATGATTCTCTTGATTTAGTTGCTGAACTCTTTCGTGTTACAGTGCTTTAAGAGCATTCTGGCATGACCGTGTGTGGGTTAGGGGCCTTAGTCCTGGAATTAAGTCAGTTGTACTTGTTCAGCTTCCCTTTCACTGCTTTTATCAGCCTGTGACTCTCTGCTCCTGCAGAGTATTGCAGAGGGGTTGTTGTGCTAGGCAGGGTCTTCTCCTTCCTCTGAGCTTGCACTTGGAGCATCTCTGCCAAGCATCTTGCAGTGCACAGAGGGCCATAAGCTTTGGAAACCAGCTGCAGGGGCTTTGTGAGAGCTGCTGGTGGTGACTGTTAGCTGACAGCTGGTCATCTTGCATAGATGGACACCCCAGAGGTGCTGGGTTTTTGCTCCTCTGGCTGGAGCTCAGGCAGTGCCACACTGCTGGCAGCTGAAGGCAAACTGTTCTCCTCCCCAGCAGCCGGATGCGCAGCGACGGCTTCGACGAGGAGGGCCACAGGGCTGACTGGAGAGCCAAGAACCCACAGTTTCTTGACCTGGTTGAAGATGACCTCCTTAGAGCTCGCTCCTGGAACAAAAAGCTGTATGAATGTGAAGCCAACATGCCAGACAGGTGAGGATCTGTGCTTGGGATGCTCATTAGAACACCTCCTTGTAGTCCTTTAAAAGAAGTCGCCTTTCTCTTTTCAGTGCACACTTGTGGCTTGAAAATCAACAATGCTGAGTCTCCTTCTGACAACAAATAAGTCATGTTCACAGACTTGCAGCCACAGAGTACCTGAGTACATCTTAAGCTTAATAAGCTTAGTATTTATTACTTTGCCCAGGGAACTTCAAAAATTCTTGAGAAATGCAAGGTAGTGCTCTCCAAGGTTATTGTAAAGAACTTTTAAGTTGTAATTTTCCCTAATTGGAGCTGGAAATAAGTGCATTTCAATAGTGCCAACCAAATCAGTGGCACTGTTTCCTAATATGACACAATCAGTGTCATAGTTCCTTCCTCCTCTGCTGGGAAGGTTCTTGCAGCCCTTCTTGTTTGTGATCTAAGCTTCTGTTCATTCTTTGGCTCTGTCTTTTTCAGAACTGTGGTTGGTTTTCCCTGTCTGTTTCTAACTTGATTCTGCTTTCTTCCAGGTGGGGTCACAGTGGCTATAAAGAGTTGTACCCTGAAGAATTTGATACAGATAGGTAAGGCAAACAGAGCTTATTGATGTATCCAGAATCTTACTTCTGTCAGGGTTATGCAGGGGGTTTTACAAACTGAATTCCCTGCTCTAGCCAAATGAAATGATGAGTTTGCTTAAAACTTGGGAAACAGAAGAGGTTCATATGTTCTGTGCCTGCCTGCCTGTCTGCTGCTTTTTGATCATCCTTTGTTCTTTTGTCTGCAGTGACTCTCAAGAAGGAGACAAACAAAATATTATCAATGGGAAGAAGAAATCTCACCTGGGAAAGCAAACTGCCCGGGAGTCACACAAAAGGAAAAAGCCAAAGAAGTCACACAAGAAGAAGCAAAAAAAGAGATCACACAAAAAGAGGAAGAAAAAGAAAAAGGAGCAGGGGAGGACATCATCAGAATCATCCCGAGAGAGCGAGTGCTCAGAAGAGGAGACCTCAAGCACCCGCAAGGGGAAACACAAGCGCAAAAAAAAGACCAGGAAAGTGCCTGCCAGGGAACCTACCTCCTCTTCTGGGCAGGAGAGTGACTTTTCCCATGCAAGCAGCTCAACCACCAGCAGCTCTGAGGACAGTGAATCTGAGGAGAAAAAAGCAAAACGGCCCCCAAAAAAGAGAAAGAAACGTCACAGTTCTGCCTCAGAGAGGCACAGTGAAGTGCCAGAGAAGAAGAGCAAGAGGAAGAATTGGAAGGTGGCTGCAGATGAAAAGTCAGAGGATAGCTCTGATGAGGACTGATGAGTCTAGGCTGCAGCTCAGACAGTAAGGCAGAGGTCAGAGGCAGGTATTTATCTCTCAGCACTGCCCCATGGTACAACTTGTTTTGACACTGTGGTTTATGCACATTCTGCCAGCCCCCAGGGGAGAGCCTGAGCCTTGACAGCCTGCAGGAGGTGCCCCCTTGCTTTTCATTGACTTGACATTCAGAAAACCAGTCGTGTGTCTCCCGGGTCAGCTGCTCCTGCCAGTGGACCTCTGATGCATCTTCAGGGGCAAAGCAGGCATGCTTGCACCACTGGCATTGTTTTCTTCCAAGTGTTTTAACAGATTGGTTTTTGGTGGGGGAGAGGTTACCAAATCAACGACCAAGACTAACAACAGGGGAGGGGCAAGACAAGAAGTCTGATAGCAGACGAAATGTCACTGGTTGAACTCTCTGGTAGCTTTGTCTTCCCATTCTCCAACAAAAGCAGACCTGTGTGGTGGCATGCACAGGGTCAGTTGCACACACGAGGGAGCAGGGGGGGACACTCATTCCAGCTGAAGGTGCAGTGACTCCTTCCATGATGATGAAGACAAGGCACCAGTGCTTGGTTTTGACTGCTCTGCACATCCTGGCATGGGCTGGCCATTGTCTACCTTTCCTTTATTCTCTCTAGAGGGGATGCTGAAACCATTTGTGCTTACAGGGAAGCCTTGGTGGGTGTTGAGTTCTGTCTCTGGTCTGCCTAAGGTGTTACTGGAAAAACTGGTACTAGGCTGTTCTCCCTTTAACTGAACAGCCCAGCCTTTTAACACAATAAACCAATCCAGACATGATGCTTTGGTTGTTGTTTGGAGTATTGCCTGGGACAGAGCACAGGCCTGAAAAGTCTGGCTGGTTCCTGGGTCCTCTGCCATCTATTTCTACCTGATCAGGCCGGATGCCTGTGGAGGGCTTAGAGGAGATGAAGCAAGGGAGGATGGAGTGGAAGGCAAGCATTTGGGACATGGCCTGAAACTGTGCCAGAGGAGGACATTTCCTCTCCTTCTATCACCTGATACGAGAAAGAAGAGGCCAAGCCCCACCTCACTGCAACCTGCTTTCAGGGAGCTATGGAGAGCACTGAGATCCCCCTTGATCTCCTCCAGCCCCGCAGCAGCTCTCTGGTGTCCTGAGCAGCTTTTGCGCAGCTACTGCTGCCCCGGGGACGCCTCGCAAGTGGCGGCGATCTCCAAGCAGGGCCGCGGCTGCCCAGCAGCGCCACCATTGCCTCCCGCGGCCCCAGGCCGGAAGCGGAAGGGCTGCGGCGACTTCCGGCTCCGGCGCGCGGTGCCCTTGGGCAGCTGGGGACGATGGCGGCGTTGGTGCTGCTGCGGGCGGGGCTGCGGCGGCCCCGCGGCGCTCAGATGGGTGAGTGCCTGCCGGCCCCGCGGCTCTGTGTCGCCCTGCCCTGCCCTGACCTGCCCTTCTCTCCGCAGCTCTCCTCGGGTGCAGCCTGCTCCGCCGCCCTGCTGTCCTGGCAGCTGTCGCCGATCGGAGCGCTCCGGCCCGGCAGAGCCACAGCTCGCCCCAGCAGGGCCATGGTACGTGGGGGTTGCCGGGGCAGTCCCCGCCGTGTGCGGGGCTGTGTGTGCGGCGCGGTCTGACCCTCCTCGGGGCCGGCAGCAGGCACTGCTTTGTCAGCCGGCACGGGCCCGTGTTTCCCCGTACTCGAAACGGTTCCTCCGGTCCAGCCAAGCGGCGTGTGGCGATTTTTGGGACTAGGTAGATGTTGAATGTGGGTAACCATGGACAGAAGATGGTGCGTAGCACGGTGGGGTTTGCTGGGCTCATCTTGGGTACAGGTCGTGGTATTGCCACCCTGTGCTGCCTTCCCCAGCTGTTGGCTTGCAGTCCGGCCCGGGGCTGGTTTAAAACAAGGTCTGGGTGACTTTATACTGCTTGGCCTTGAAACTGAGGCTTCTTTGGTCGGGAATGCAGTAAGTCCTCAAAGAGAACACACTTAACAACATTGGAAAAAGTAAATCTTTGCTTATTAGCAGAGATGGTGGGGGTTGAGTGTAGAAAGTTGGCTGGAAGAAATAGACGATGTGAGATTGGTTATGGTTCAGTAGCAGCAATAATTCAAAAACACTGCAACTGTGACTTCTCTCCTTGGGCAGCAGGGCTTCTGATTCATAGAGTCATAGAATGGGAAGGTTGGAAGGGACCTCAAAGATCATCTAGTTCCAACTCCCTGCCATAGGCAGGGGACACCTACCACTAGTACAGGTCACTCAAGGACTCATCCAGCCTGGCCTTGAACACCTCCAGGGAGGTTGTGGAGCACAGAAGCACAGAATGGGATCAAAGATCACCTTGGGTGCTTATGTGTCTCACCACCCTCACTGCAAACAATTTCCTCCTAACATCCACTTTCAATCTCCCCTCTGACACTTCAAACCCATTCCCCTTGTCCTGCCATTCCCAGCCCTTGGCAATAGTCCCTCCCCAGCCTTCCTGCAGCCCCCTTCAGATCCTGGAAGGTCACTCCAGGGTCTCCTGGAAGCCTTCTCTTCTCCAAGCTGCAGAGCCTGGTTAACCCTGAGGTTAATTGGAACTAGATGATCCTTGAAGTCCCTTCCAAACTTACCATTCTATGATTAATCTGATCAGGCTGATCTGCAGGCAGAGTGTTTCTTGGTTTGTTTTTCCCTCTCTATGTGGTAAGACTAACACAGAGGTGGTTCACATTGTACCCTGCTGAGTATTAGTGGAAGACTGAAGTCCTTTGGCCTTCAGGCTACTTCTGGACCACATGACTCTGATGGTCCCAGAAGTTTAATCCACAGTTCAAAACAGCAGTATCAGTTCCTGGGCAGAACTGTCCACAGTATTATCATGAGGTGGCATTCACTGGAACTTGTAGCTGTGTCCATCTGGATGAAAGCTTAGTAATCAGGTCAGAGAAAACCTGTGATTGTGTGGTGCTGGCCTGTTTGTAAGGTTGCAGCACTCTGAACAGGAACTTTGCACTGAAAAATGCTTCTCCTTACAGGAAGTTCCAAGGCTGCATCTCTGCACTGGACAGGTGAGCGAGCTGTCAGTGTCCTCTTGCTGGGTCTCCTTCCTGCAGCCTACCTGTATCCTGGACCAGCCATGGACTATTCACTGGCTGCAGCCCTCACTCTTCATGGCCACTGGTAAGTACAATGGGTCCCTGAGAATTAAGAGTGAAGTCTGATAGAGAGCTGTAGCACCTCTCATATGAGGACAGGCTACAGGAGTTGGGGCTTCTCAGCCTGGAGAAGAGAAGACTTTGAGGAGACCTTGGAGTGGCCTTCCAGGATCTGAAGGGGCCTACAGGAGGGCTGGAGAGGAACTACTGACAAGGTCTGGTAATGACAGCAGGAGGAGGAATGGGTTTGAAGTGGCAGAGGGGAGATTGAAACTGGATGTTAGGAAGAAGTTCTTTGCAGTGAGGGTGGTGAGAGACTGGCACAGGTTGCCCAGGGAGGGTGTGGAGCACAGAGAGGGAGGGTGAGGAGACAATGGCACAGGTTGCCCAGGGAGGGTGTGGAGCACAGAGAGGGAGTGTGAGGAGACAATGGCACAGGTTGCTCAGGGAGGGTGTGGAGCACAGAGAGGGAGAGTGAGGAGACACTGGCACAGGTTGCCCAGGGAGGTGTTCAGGACCAGGCTGGATGAGTGCCTGAGCAACCTGTTCTAGTGGGAGGTGTCCCTGCCTATGGCAGGGGGCTTGGAACTGGCTGAGCTTTGAGGTCCCTTCCAACCCAAACCACTCTATGGTTCTATAGTGAGGGTGGCTCCAGGCCTTAGGTTGTAAGTGTCCCTGTTGTGCAGCAGCTGTGATCTTTGACAAGGCAGCTGTACCTTGGTCTTCCTTTGTCACACTGTTGGCTCAGTCCGAGGGCAGGATCCAAGTTACTGTTCAGGAATCTGTAAGCATGCTCTGTAGGAACACAGGAGGAGCACTTCCTGGCCACTGGCTGTGTAGAATCTTGGAGATTTTTACCCTGTGTGAACCAATGGGACAGAAACAGGACAGATCTCTAGAAAGCAAATTGTTCTAAGGCTCTGTGCCATAAGCCAGCTTTGTACATCTCAGTGGGGATGAGATTCTCCATAGTAAGGAGTTGACAGCATTATTTTATTGATTCCTTGGAAATGGACTCCAGAAGACAATTTGTCACCATGAGAACAGTTGGGGATTGGAATCATCTCAAGGGAAGCAGTAGAGTCCCCTCCATTGGACTCAGCTTGCCAGGGTGCTGGGCCAGCTCCTTTCAACTCCGCTGTTACCTAGAAAGGTTGGAGCAGACAATCCTTGGGGTCCCTTCCAACCTGGTACTCTGGGATTTCACTGAGGAATGCTTTTTCCTGATTTCAGTGTTGGTTTTTTTTGCCTTTTACTCTGTAGGGGTCTTGGGCAGGTAATAACTGACTACGTCCACGGAGACACAGCCATCAAAGTGGCCAACGCAGGGCTGTACGCACTGTCGGCCGCCACCTTCGCTGGCCTCTGCTACTTCAACTACCACGATGTTGGCATCTGCAAGGCTGTTGCCATGCTGTGGAGCCTCTAAGATGTGACCAAGTCCCTGACAAAAATGATTGTTCACTGCTGCCTCTGCTTCATCATCTTTTTATCAGCAGGTTTCATATGAAACAGATGAGTAAGCAAGGGTCCCTAGGTTGTGCATACCGCAGGAAGAGCAGAACTGAGGCTTTTAGAAATAATTATCCAGCAGCAGTTAAAAATGATAGAAAGGGAGATTGCAAGTGAATAGCACCCAGGGGAGGGTGAGTTAAGCTGGACTGTAAATCGTGAGGCATTCATGCCAGACTCCATAGCTGAAGGTAATTGCTTTGCAATGGCAGCTTTAATGAGTATTTTTTAAGAGCTGTTGTTTGGTTTTCTTCTTTTGTAAACCAAAGTTGGATTGTGGAAAATGAAACTATTACTTCTGACATCACAACTGAGCTCTGTGAGGCACACCCTCTGTAACTCTTTGGACCCTGAGAGTCGATGTAGAAAAGGGAATATTTTTTCTTAATCCATGCAATAAAAAATATTTGCAGAAATTGTGTGTGTGGTGTTCTGAAGTTTTATTAATTTTGGGTTGCTTCAAATGTTTTCTTTGCTGATTAATGTTAGGAGCCACAAACAATTTTGTGACTTGAAAAGTTTCTCTGGAACCTTTATGTTCATCTGCAGCATTTTGGGGAGTTGCTTTCTGAATGAACACTGCTGCACATTTCCCTGCATGACTGAAAAGACAACAACCAAACCCTTTCTGTCACAGCTTGGCACGAGACTGCAGCAGTCTCTTTTCTGTGTTTGGAAGCATTTTAAGGGAGGGAAATAAGATTCTGCTTTTTAGATTTCTTCTTAGCTTTATGTTTTCTGATTTTTTTGTAGTAGTGGGGAGTGGTTAACTGTTTCCACATTTAAATGGTACTTTTCTGGTGCTATTAATAGGAGGAGGAAGAGAATTATGTGTTCCCATCAGACTGGTTATGAAATAAGCAGAATAAGTTGCTGTGGGCAAAGGTTTTCAATAAGTTCCAGATTGTTGCTTCCACTTCATACTGAAGTTGATCTTTGTGACACCAAATTCAAAAGGTGTTTGATGAAGTGGCAGTAAGGATTTGAGGGATCAAATTAGGACTATGCAGGCTTGCATAGGCTTTTTTTCCCTTCATTCTGGAAAACCTTTCTGCTTTTTGCCAAGAATTTGAATTTCTTTTCCTTTGTTGTTGCCTTTTTTTTTTTGCACTGCTTTACATTAGCTAAAAACACAAAGCTAGATTGCCTCAGGTAAGATTTTATTAATAAAAGAACCAAAATATATTTTAAGATTGCTGAAGCACATCATAGGTTGTGACTTCTGTCCTGACTGAAGTTAGAAACTTAACTTCATGGTTTCATCCACTTCATCTTCTCTGGTCAGTTTCTTTAGAGTTAGTTTTCTTAGGCTGCCTTCTTCCTCAAAGGCCAAGAACATTCCTCGTTCCAGGGAGTACTCAAACTTAAATGCTCTGGAGCTACAAGATGTAAATGTCCTTTTGAAAAAGATGATATTGCTTTCACTAGGAATGTCTTTGGGAACTTCCCCTTCCTGTGGAAGAAAAGGGTAGTGGGTTAGTTGCCCACACAATTGTAAGCCTCCAGGTTTGAACTCTTACTGCTTAAATAGAGAAGGGAGGGAAAGCAGGCACTTACCCTGAATCGAATCATCATTTTCCCACATTCTTTCTCACAACACAGGTAGTAACTTTTATCAGCTACTTGGACACTGAATGCAACAGGCAGCCCTGCTGAGGGAGTGGTGGTTTTGTAACAGTGGATGTTGAACTGCATTCCATTGCCTAAATACAAATGATTCCTTATCAATAGTCTGCACGGGAGACAGCTGTGACAATTCTATTACATCTTAACCCTTCCACTGGCATCTCCTGTCTCTGTTCCTGACAAGAACATGAAGGCTTCATTTTGGAAGTGCAATGAGCAAGGTTCTGAATTCGGAAATGCAACAACCCAAGTTGTGAATTTGGAAGAAGTGCAGTGAGCAAGGTTCTGAATTCAGAAATGCAATGAGCAAGGTTCTGAATTCAGAAATGCAATGAGCAAGGTACTGAATTCGGAAATACAACAACCAAAGTTTTAAATTTGGAATAGCAGTGACCAAGGTTTTGAATTTGGAAGTGCAATGAGCAAGGTTCTGAGTTTGGAAATGCAATGAGCAAGGCTCTGAATTTAGAAATGCAATAAGCAAGGTTCTGAATTTAGAAATGCAATAAGCAAGGTTCTGAATTTGGAAATGCAACAACCAAAGTTTTAAATTTGGAATAGCAGTGACCAAGGTTTTGAATTTGGAAATTTAACAACCAAAGATTTGAATTTGGAAAAGCAGTGACCAAGGTTTTGAATTTGGAAATTTAACAACCAAAGATTTGAATTTGGAAAAGCAGTGACCAAGGTTTTGAATTTGGAAGGAAGCATGTGAAGTTACCACTTAGTTGAGATGGGATGATCAAATCCTTTTGGGTGCATGCATAAATTGAGAATGTGATTTGTAAGCAGTAATCTGTAAATCAGATTCTATCTGGTATGTGATCTGTACAGAAATAAGGTCAGCAAATGCAGCTCTGAGGAATTGCTGAGGTCCCTCCCAGAAAAGGAAGAGCCAAACCCATAAGCAAATTGTTAACTACTGCTGGGGAAAGAAAGGAGCTTCTAGTGCTAAATCTGTTGTTTGTTTAACGGCTGTACCAGATTTAATCTCCTGATCTGTCACATCTTCAAAAGCTGCCACGTTCAGGTCTGGTCGAGCCACAAGCAATTGGCTGTTTACATTTCGAAGGACTCGTTGGAGAGTTTTCTCCTTGCAAAAGGCATCACATTCCAGCCCTGCAGACAATATTGGGCAAAGAGGGTGAAATATTTTAGCTGTAATCTGCTCAGATTTTAGCAGTCCACTACAGGTTTAATCTTTGTCAATAAGGATGAGAGGTGAAATTAATTCCTACAACGGCTGTCTCAAACCAAGTGCAGGCTGTGTCATTCTTCCCACCTCTGCCTTCTAGCAACTCAAGCAAGACAGAGGATTCCCCAAAACAGAGTGTTCTGTGAGCAACAGAAACTACTTTATCTGTTGATGAGAGGTCAGAAACAGTTAAGAAAGTTCAGGAACAACTCTTGCCCAACAATTAGAACTGAATTACAATGCCCTTCTGTTAGGGGAGCAACTACCTTGTACTTAGGAGAAAATAAAGCAACCTCAGCCTCAGAAGTGAGCTATAGCTCTCTCTTTCCCAGAAAAGCGGTGAGCTGTAGCTCTCTTATCCACTGGCCTTGACTACTTTGAGCATTCTCTAGAGCACACAAAGCATTTGTGGATATGTGTGAGCAGGTTAGCTAAGGTAAAACTGATAATGAAGTGAATAAATCAGGAGCTTTCAGCTTACCATCATCATCTTGGTTCCAAGTGAGCAACGAGGGAAAAAAAAAAAAAAAAGGAAAGGAAAAACAACATTAAGCTCTGCCCCCACAAAAGAAACCACTCTCTACCCACTTTTGTTCTGCAGGCTTGGAAGCCAGCCAGCCACCTACAGCTCTCTGGTTGTACTCCCCAGCATCACTAATTGACCACTGCTGAGCTGTTCTAACCATGTGAGCACAACAAACTCAACAGAATAATGAAACCACCAATCATCTGAAACCTGGAGATACCACCAAGAGGCACCATGCAAAATGGTTTAGTTTAGGGTTACTTAAGGGTGAGCAGCTTGGGTCAGTTTAAGCCTATAAACCAAGGAATAAAGAGCATGCAAATTTGGGAGGGTTAATCAGCATCTTTGTTCTAAGTGAGCAAAAGACAAGAAAAGCTCATTACAAATTGCTTCTACAGAAGAGATTGTTTTCTAACTAATCCATGTATTCCAAATCCAACCCTTCAGAGTACCCTTTACAGGAATGTATTGCATGAAGCAACAAGTATTCTACTACTCAGATCCTTGGCTTACTAGTACTCCACACTGAAGCTGATGGCAAAATGAGGTGCAATCAGATTGCTAAATGAATTGTTTTTAATCAGTATTCAAACAGAGAAAGTTTCTAAATGTTGAAGGTGTTCAGCAGTATGGTACTGACCTGTTGGGACACTGGGACAGCTGTATCACAGGTTCTTTCTGCAGTGAACAGCCTGGCTCCACAATCTAACACCTATCATTCCTGGAAGTGCATGGGGGTTGTAACTCGGGGTTTAATCTGGAGCAGGGTAGGTTTAGGTTGGACATCAGGAAGAAGTTCTGCACAGTGAGAGTGGTGAAATACTGAAACATGTTGTCCAGGGACGTGGTTGAGGTCCCGACCCTGGAGATACTGAAGATCAGCCTTGCTGTGGACCTGTGCAGCCTGCTCTAGCTGGAGGCGTCCCTGCTGCCTGCCTGCAGGGGGGCTGGACAAGATGCCCTTCGAGGGTCCCTTCCAACCCCAAGCAATCTGTGAATTTCTGAATCTCTAACTGCTTTGAGGATTGCTCAGATGGCATGGCAATGGAGGGGAGCAGGGTGCCACAAAGCCAGGGATGCCCAAGGAAAGGATTGAATTGTAGATCCCCTTTTGATCTATGCAGAAAGGAGAAACGACGTGTCTCAGCAGTGGGTAGGAATTACCTTCGAAATAGAGGCAGAAGTTTTCTCCAAATTTCACTGCACACACAAGAATCTCTTCGCTGCTCATCTTCACTCTGACAAGAAAAAAGCATGGAGAGGATTCAGAGTTAAGAACAATGCTATGTACTGTATAAGCCAAAAGACTTCTTGGGCTAGTTCTCTTGCAGCAGTCAAAGACTGCTTTGCTATTCTAAAGCAAAGGGGAAGGAATTATCCATAAAGGGTTAAAGGAAAAGCTGGCTCTGGGTTTAATGGGTAAAGCACACGAACCCACGACTCTTTTTCCTCGGCTGGGCAGCAGGAGATAGACAGATCTTTACCCAGCACGTTTGAAAGGAAGGGTAGAAGCGAAATTAGTCTTTACCTGGTCGCTGGAGGCTGTGTGCCCGGACTTGCCCCGCCGGACACAGCGGTGCAGGGTACGAAAAGCGCAGGGCCGCGCCCCGCCGGGTCGAGCCCAGCTCGGCGCCTGTGCCCGGGGCAGCGCGGAGCTGGCAGCGGACGGGCTGCTGCCTACCGCCTGCCCACGGTCCAGCCCAGCGATGCCCTCCACCGCCAGCCCCGGCGACAGACACGGCTCTGCCGCTTGCTGCAACCGCGAGAAGGGAGCGGTGCCGGTAGCGCTGCCGGTAGCGCTGCCGGTCCCAGCGCGGGCTGTCCCGCCCGCGTTTCGAAGGCGCTGGGCGCGGCGTTCCCGCCCTTCCCGGGCACCGGCGCAACCCCAGTGCCAGGCGGGCTGCCCGCCCCCGCCCTGCCCGTGCTCCTGCCCCGCTTGGACCTCCGACCCGCGGCTGTCCCTACCTCGCTCCTCGGCCGGCTGCGGCGGAACGATGCCAAGACGGAAGAGCGAGAAGGCAGGCGGCGGAGGGGCGGGGACCGGAGCCAGAGCCCACCCGCCCGGCCCGCTCCCTGCACGCGTGGGTACCTCCGGCGGCGGAGTCCCGGCCCGCAGAGCCGCTCGGGATTTCCCGAGGCAGTGTCGCCGCCGTGTCGCCTTCATGCGTGACTCCGAGCCGGGGGCACCTGCGAGGTCCGCGGCGGGCGGCAGCCGTTGGTAGGGAGCGGGGTAGGGGATTTTGTCCCCGCTTGCATCACTGTAGCACAGAAGGGGCAGATGAAGAAGCCGCAGAGGAAATCAGGACTCTTTCCCAAGACAGTTGTTTGTCTGCGCCTGCATTTGTGCTGCGGCACTTCCCCTCCTCGGCGGAGACAACAAACCATGCGGCTCTGAGATTGCACGGGAAGCCTTTTCGCCGAGTCCCTTTCTCTCACACAGGCGCTGGTCGGAGAACAAGGTTTGGGTTTGCTTTCTACCCCAGCGGGTTGCAGCCCCTGTGCTTGGTCCGTAAAGTTCTGAGGCAGGTAGTGGCTAACTCAGCATGGGAACTTCCCCTTTGCACATCTTAACCATTGGATCTGGATAAGCCAGTTCAGGGTTGAAACTCTTTGCGTCTGTCTGGGGTTTTGTATAACGGCAATACCAAGGATATCTGATGGGAAACCTTGGCATTCTGGCTTAGATATTTTGGTTATTTTCGTTTGCTTTGAGTTTTCTTCATAGGTTCACATCCATAAGGTACTGGAAGTGGTAAAACAGATGTATAAAAATAACCTATTAAAGGTATCTCAATTAAGGAAACACTTTAAGAACGTTGTCTTAGCATGTTCCTTCGTGCCTGTTTCTTAATGATTAGGCACTATTGCGAATGATGTAATTACCTATAAAGTTACTGAGAATTAAATGAAGTGGCTATAGCAACGTGTTGAATTTCTGCTTTGGGGAAGTATTTCATTCTTGTTCTTTCCGTGGTTTCATTTCTTGTCCTGAGTTTTGACTTTCAGAGCCTGTTTGGATAAAGTATGTAAGATTAAAATCTTTTTCTTAAAACCAGAAATTAAAGCTGCAATAAAACAACCCCGAGGAAATCTTCCCTCTCCTCCAACGTCACTTCAAACCTCGCAAGGGTTTTTACATCAGGGTTAAGCCAGGATTTAGGAAAAGCATTTAAGATACAGCATTTAGTATTTTTGGCTGGCAACGTGAAATGTAATACTGAAAGAGGTCTTTGAATCACTGTGCCTAGTTTCGTCCTTGCTGTAAGCAAACCACCTCACCATGCCATGTACCCAGAAAAGCTAACCTACAGAAGTGAAACAGGGCACAAGGAAAATGTCATCTTATTTTCCATTGTTTACCAAAAAAAAAAAAAAAAAAAGAGTTGATCTCAGCAGTTGTCTAATTTTAGTGGCATCATTCATTTTAATGACATTATTCATTTTAGTGACACCATTCATTTTAGTGACATTATTCATTTTAGTCATATTCATTTTAGTGACACCATTCATTTTAGTGACATCGTTCATTTTAGTGACATTAAATTTAGTGACATCATTCATTTTTAGTGACATCATTCATTTTAGTGGCATTCATTTTAGTGACATTCATTTTAGTGACATCATTTTAGGGGCATCATTAACTTTAATTACATCATTCATTTTAGTGGCATCACTCATTTTAGTGGCACTAAGCTTTACTGATGTCACTGCCTTGAAATGGATCTAGCCTCCTCTGCTATTCCACTGTCATCTCAGAGATCCAAACTGTGCCTGCATCCATCACAGGCACTACAGTGAAACACAATCAGAGCTGTCTGAGTGGGCAAACGAACCTAGGCGGTTTCACCTCCGCATGAGGAGGAACTTTCCTGCGAGGCCGCCGGAGCCCTGGCACAGGCTGCCCGGAGAGGCTGTGGAGTGTCTTCTGGAGACATTCAGGACGCATCTGAATGTGCTCCTGTGTGCCCTGCTGTGGCAGGGAGGGTCTTCAGAGGTCCCTTCCAACGCCTATCACGGCGCTTCTGTGACAGCTCAACACTTTAAATGGCCACAGCTACTTTAACTCTACCGTGCAGCTGGCACTCAGGCTTCTCGCTGGGCTCGCTGAAGCAGCTCTTTCAGGAGCCAGAGCCGCCGCCTCTCAGCGCCGCCGGCCCTCAGAGGTGGGCTCGGCGGACAAGGGCTGGGCGCCTCACCTCGCAGACACGCGCGCTGCCCGGGCACCGGCCCTCCCGCAGCCGCCGCGTCCCGGGCTAAGGGAAGGCTCCGGAGCCAGACCTGTGTGAGGAGCGGGGACGGCCCCGCCGCGGCCNGACACCGCTCGGCACCGGGGCCGTGAGCCCTACAGACACCGCTCGGCACCGGGGCCGTGAGCCCTACAGACACCGCTCGGCACCGGGGCCGTGAGCCCTACAGACACCGCTCGGCACCGGGGCCGTGAGCCCTACAGACACCGCTCGGCACCGGGGCCGTGAGCCCTACAGACACCGCTCGGCACCGGGGCCGTGAGCCCTACAGACACCGCTCGGCACCGGGGCCGTGAGCCCTACAGACACCGCTCGGCACCGGGGCCGTGAGCCCTACAGACACCGCTCGGCACCGGGGCCGTGAGCCCTACAGACACCGCTCGGCACCGGGGCCGTGAGCCCTACAGACACCGCTCGGCACCGGGGCCGTGAGCCCTACAGACACCGCTCGGCACCGGGGCCGTGAGCCCTACAGACACCGCTCGGCACCGGGGCCGTGAGCCCTACAGACACCGCTCGGCACCGGGGCCGTGAGCCCTACAGACACCGCTCGGCACCGGGGCCGTGAGCCCTACAGACACCGCTCGGCACCGGGGCCGTGAGCCCTACAGACACCGCTCGGCACCGGGGCCGTGAGCCCTACAGACACCGCTCGGCACCGGGGCCGTGAGCCCTACAGACACCGCTCGGCACCGGGGCCGTGAGCCCTACAGACACCGCTCGGCACCGGGGCCGTGAGCCCTACAGACACCGCTCGGCACCGGGGCCGTGAGCCCTACAGACACCGCTCGGCACCGGGGCCGTGAGCCCTACAGACACCGCTCGGCACCGGGGCCGTGAGCCCTACAGACACCGCTCGGCACCGGGGCCGTGAGCCCTACAGACACCGCTCGGCACCGGGGCCGTGAGCCCTACAGACACCGCTCGGCACCGGGGCCGTGAGCCCTACAGACACCGCTCGGCACCGGGGCCGTGAGCCCTACAGACACCGCTCGGCACCGGGGCCGTGCGCCTCAGTCAAGCGCAAGATGGCCCAGGCCGTCCCGGCGCGGGTCGGGACGCGGACCCGCAGCCTCCAGCCCCAGCCGGTGCAGTCCTTTGAGGCTCTGCCTCACAGCGGCGAGGAGCAGAGCTCCGTGGCAGAGGAGCTAACAGAGGTATTGGTTGCAGGTTTGACATGTTTTGTTGTGCTTTCCAGTTGCACAAGGTAACCACAAACAGGACCCTGTGCTTTTTTTGTCAGGCGGCGATGACAGGCAGCACACAGAAACCTGATGAAAACAGAAGTAAACGTAAGAAAGAGCTGGAGGTGAGCAGTACTGAATGAGGAAAGGAGAGACAACCTTGGCTCTTCATTTAAGCTGTCTTTAACTCCATTAGTATTTGATCCTTGAGGTCCCTTCCAACCTGGTATTCTGTTGATGTGTGAATCTTCTCCTGGCTCGGGGAGTGATGGAAACCTCACCCCCAAGTCCTTCTCTGGCCCTGCTTTGTGTTCCTGTCAAGGAGACAGGGCAGAGAGCTCCATGTCAGCTTGTGTGGATTAGAGGAAACAGAAATGTTTTTCTTAACAAAGTTGAGTATGCACTGCAACAGTCACAGAATTGGTTGGAAGAGACCTCTAAAGTCATCAAGTGACCTTAGCCTTCCAGTATCTGAAGGGGGCCTACAGGAAGGCTGGGGAGGGACTACTGAGAAGGGCTTGGAATGACAGGACAAGAGGCAGTGCGTTTGAAGTGGCAGAGGGGAGATTGAAACTGATAGTTAGGAAGAAGTTGTTTGCATTGAGGGTGGTGAGACACTGGCACAGATTGCCAGTGGTGTCCAAGGCCAGGCTGGATGAGTCCTTGAGTGACCTGTACTAGTGGGAGGTGTCCCTGCCTATGTCAGGGGCTTGGAACTGGATGATCTTTGAGGCCCCTTCCAGCCTTACCATTCTATGATTCTGTAAGTGCTGACATCATCAAGGGCATTAAACCATTAAGTCTGGCTAGGGACATCAAGGGGAACAAGAAGGATTTCTTCAGGTATATAAGTGAGAAAAGGAGGACTAGGGAGAATGTGGGACCCTTCCAGAAGGGAAATGGAGAACCAGTGACAAAGGATATGAATAAGGCTGAGGCGCTCAATGACTTCTTTGTCTCAGTCTTCAATGGCAAGGGCTCCAGCCACAATGTCCAAGGTCCAGAGGGCAAAAGTAAGGAAGATCTTCCCACTATAATTGAAGACCATGTTTGGGAGAACCTAAAGAATCCAAACATGCACAAGTCCATGGGGCCTGATAAGATCCACCCACGGGTCTTGAGGGAACTGGCAGATGAAGTTGCTAAACCACTGTCCATCATATTTGAAAGGTCATGGCAGACTTGGTGAAGTTCCTGCTGAGTGGGAAAGGGCAAACATAACACCCATCTTCAAGAAGGGAAAAAAAGAAGACTCTGAGAACTACAGAGCAGTCAGTCTCACCTCTGTGCCTGGCAAGACCATGGAGCAGATCCTCCTGAAGGCTCTGCTAAGGCAAATGGAAAACAAAGCAGAGGTGATTGGTGGTAAGCAGCAATGGCTGCACCAAGGGCTGATCATGCCTGTTAAATGTGGTGGCTTTTTATGGTGAAGTCACAGCAACAGTGGATAAGGGAAGGGCAACTGATAGCATCTACCTGGAGCTGAGTGAGGCATTTGAGTCTGTCCCACATGGCATTCTGGGCACCAAGCTGGAAAAACAGGGGCTGGATGGGTGGAGCACTGATGGATAAATAATTGGCTGGATGGTGGCACACAGAGAGTGGTGATCAAGTGTGAGTGCAGCCCAGACAGCAACTGAGTGCTGGGCTGCAGCAAGAGCAGGGTGAGGGAGGGGACTGTGCCCCTTGGCTCTGCTCTCCTCAGACCTCACCTGCAGTCCTCTGTGCAGTTCTGGAGCCCCCAGCANGGCTGCAGGAAGGCTGGGGAGGGACTATTGCCAAGGTGTGGGAATGGCAGGCCAAGGGGAATGGGTTTGAAGTGGCAGAGGGAAGGTTTACACTGGATGTTGGAAGTTGTTTGCAGTGAGGGTGGTGAGAGACTGGCACAGGTTGCCCAGGGAGGTTGTGGCTGCTCCCTCCCTGGAGGTGTTCAAGGCCAGGCTGGATGAGTGCTTGAGCAACCTGTAGTAGTGGAAGGTGTCCCTGCCTATGGCAGGGGGTTGGAACTGGCTGAGCTTTGAGGTCCCTTCCAACCTAAACCACTCTGTGATTCTGTGGTGACTCTACCACCTCCCTGGGCAAAATGTGTGGACTTCCTGAGAGTGAGCTTCTGAAGTTCATCAGCTTTTACTGATAGAAGCAAAGATCTTAAACTGATACCCACCTACTCCCCTCATGTGTGCTTCCCACCCACTCCTCTAGATGCTCTGCTTGTTCACCATGGATGGTGTTGATGCTATGAAGCCAATGACTCTGAAAACAAATCTCTCAAAATCTTTTTCAGCCTCTTATTTTTCTCAGTTAACCTTTATCTGTGGCAAGCTGTATTTTAGTTATGTATTTATTTTTAAAATTGTGCTCTGTTATTAGAATGAAGCTTCAGAAAATCCTCAGTTGTCCTCCCATGACAAAACAGATTTGGCTTTTTCGGAAGACTCTCAGCCCCCCCCCCCCCAACCCCTGGAAAAAGTTTTAAAAGGTGAGTGATAA
>VWYK01069989.1:115163-128445 GCA_013399775.1 Semnornis frantzii
GTCCTCCCAGGACAAAAAAGATTTGGCTTTTTCGGAAGCCCCTCACCCCCCCCCCCCCGAACCACTGGAAAAAGTTTTAAAAGGTGATGTATTAAACTGAAAGTACCTTACCTGATTTGAAGTTGAGGTCAACATCAGCTGAAATGTTTAAACAAAATTCCTTTTTTTTTTTTTTCTTTTCTCCTTTAACAGAGATGAACAAAGAAATCACAAACTTGTTATCAAAATATGCACACATTTTAAGGCAAGTTTAACTTTGTCCTATTTGCACAGCACTTTCCTACCTCCTGTAGATAAGGAGGATTGTTTTGGCTGCAGGTTAGGGAAATCAGCAGTGAAAACTCTTGAAGACATCTTCAGAGGCAAATGCAGGTTACTGCTACACCAGAGAGCTAATTTGGTCAGAAACTGAGTATCGATAGGCAGCACATTGCTAAGCAGTGAGAAAGTGAATGGCTTTAATAGTGATTTTAACTGCAGATTTTTTCAATTAAGTGAGAGAGCAGCGATGGATACTTCTTATGTCCAGGAACTTGATGGAATCTTAAAAGAAGCGAGGACCATAGAAAACCACTTAAAGCAGAAAAGGGAGGCTCTGAAACAGAGATTCGCTGTGATCGCAAATGCTTTGCAGAGCTAAATGGAGTTCCTTAGGCTGCAGGAATGCAGAGCAAGACCTGTAATATATTTTGTGTATTAAAATACAAACTGTGATGAGTGCTGTGAAGAGTCTTTTGTGTAAATATTTCTAGCAGTTCAGGAAATTTTCAACAACTTAAGCAGCAGCTTTTAACGTACAACACATAGGGTTGTAGTTAGTAAAAAAAAAACAATAATAAATATCCATTTAAATTCCTGTGACTCCAGTGGATTCTATACACAGTAAAGCACCTGGTTTGCACTTGTTGGCTCATTGCTTAGGCTCATCCCTGTGCTTCCATCCCTAGGAAATGTTGGCAGCATTTGAAGCAGAAAGTAGAATGAATTTTGCATGGCTTGGCTTTATGGCTGTGCAAGTTCAGCACAGTTTCCTTCAGAAGCAGTCATAGTATTTGCAGTGTCTCTTCTAAGGCTGTTTGCTTCTTTTGTTGTCACAACCAGGCTTTCACTCTAGAACATTATCTAGAAGCCTTTCTGTGATGCATAGAATTTTGCAGTGTAAGTGGAAAAATACCTCAGATTACTTAATACTAACCATTTTCTGTGTGGTTTTTTTTTCCCTCCTTCTTTCTACTTTAGACAATGTTTTTGTGCTAGAAGCCTTTCCAGAATGTTCATGCAACCTTATTTCCATTTTGTCTCAGAATAGAAATAGATTGAAAAGATCATATAAGCAATTGGAAAGTTCTTTTAACTTTGAGAAAGGTACAGAGAGGTATAAAGTCTTAATTTGCAAACACATTTTAATGCTTTTGAAGCTTTTCAAATGAAACCAAGGCCATTTGGATTGAAATATAAAAGCACAGCATCAAAACTTTGCTTGGTAATGGCAATAAAGAACTAGATAAGAACATCCAGAATGATCTTGTCCTTTAGATGCATTCCTCTTGTTTGCTGTCTGTCCAGTTTATTTCAAGATGCTTATAGAGGTTTTGCAGCACTTTGTTGTCATTAGACTGTTAACAAAAGATGAAACATGGAGTGTACAAAGCATCATTTGTACCAGGTGTGAGGCTAATGAAATAAAGTGCCAGGCAGTCCTGTTGCTAGCAGAAAACACATTTATATCTTCACTCCAGCACTGTGTAATTTTCTCTTTAAATCCTTTCAGTCTCAATCAATCCTTTTGTCCTCCTTTTATTAGCTAAAAGTCAGTAAATGAGCAAATCTGCTACCTGTCAAAGTGATATCATTTAAATCAAATAATGAGAGAAATTGGACATCTAGGGTGAGATTTTCTAAGGTATTTAGATACCTAAAGATGCAGATATGGACTTAGTAGGATTTTCCAAGTGCCTAAGCGTGTAAGCGCCTTACATGCTTAGGAATTTTTGAGAATCCCATAAGGTGCCTATCTGCATCTTGAGCATCTAAAGGCTTGCAGAAGTCTTGCCACTGGTCTCTCACATTTACCACTCTCTTACCTTTTCCTACTAACCACATCTAGTTTTGTAATCAGTCTCATTAATGCTGTTTAAACCAGAGGAAAGTGGAAGAAACAGAGAAGAAGATTTTGGAAGCTACATTTTCTAGGCTATTTTGCTGAGTGTTTCTAAAAACCTCCAATCATCTATAATGAGGACAAAAAGCAGAGTTTTAAATTGTCACCTGTGGAGCATCTGGATTTAGATATTTCCTTATGTATGTAAGCCTTTAAAGGGCAATTAACACAACTTTCATTACCATTAAATATCTGTTATTGAAGTCAGAAGCTTGCTGCATTTTATCTGTTTGTGCTTGGGGAAATTATGCAACCTTTTTAGGTCACCTTGGATTTAGATCATCTAGATTTAGTTTATGTGGCTCAAATATCCAAGTTGGCTCTAGTATTAATTGTTCTGAAGAAGAAGAGCTTAGAAAACTGTTGGATCACATAATCTAAGTTTCTTCCCTTAGGGGTTAAATGGGCACAGACCCTTAGTGTCACTTTGCTCCATTTTAGAACTTCCTAACATCCCATAAAAATCAGTACAAATATGCTTCTTAGGAGAATGAAGAGCAACTTATTCTGGCATTCCAAGTGCAGTGAGATTCAAACCAGACCTCTCTGAATGACTCTTGGTTTTCTACAGCTTTCTTTTGCAGTTTGTTGGCATGGTGCTGCAGTTCAGAGTGGGATCTCTGTGCTAGTGAGAGGATTCTGGAATTTGAGGAGACACTGAAAGTAAATCAGTATGGCCATAGTCACCTAGCTGAGATTGTTAGTGGTGTGGTTATGCTTAGTAAAGGGAAGTTAGTCAAAGAATTTGTTAGAATTTGAAGCAGGTGCTTTAAAGAACTGGTTTTGAATTGCTAGGAGCAACAAAGCCTCTGAACCTCTTGGAGGACAGATATAAAAATAAACACTGACCAAGGACAATGAATGTGGTTTTATAAAGTTCCAGCTTGAAGGCTCAGAAAGTTTAAAACATCCATTGGAAATGAACCAGTCTCTTCTCTTTTGATGTTAAAAACTCTTTCAGCAATGGAAATACTCACCTGATGCTTGCTTTCAGACATAAATTCTTCTGTTTAAAAGGGACTCTTGTTAGCTAAAAGTGTAGTGTGCTTCTCTGCTGGCTGCCTTTCAGTGTTCCACTCAGCAGCAGAACACTCACTCCACACTGCCTTTCTTCTAAACCACCAGAAAAGAAAATGTTATTGTTTTCCTGTTTGCCCACCCTGCTAATAATCTCTCTGCACTGATTGTCTCTCTCGTGTTTTGTAGTGTTCACTGGAAGAAACAACCCAAAGCTTTTCCTTCCCTCTCAGATGAAACTAAAAGCTCATTCATTCTGCCTCTGAGGAGTGAGCTACCCATGAAATCCAACTGGCACCCATCCCATCACTATCCTCTTTCCAGTTTTACTGAAGGAGGTTTGAACAGAAAATTAATTGGCTTTAAAGCTGCCAAATCTGATCAGCAAAGCTCAGCTGTTAACTACGTTTTCTTTAAGCTTCTTCTACTGTGATTTAAGCTGCAGTTCCTTAGTAAATTGACAGGAATATCTAAGATGATGGATCAGTAACACAATATAAAGGGATTTTTTTTTTAATAAGGTGGAAACATCTCAGACAAATTTCCAACCCTCTTGAAGTCAAGGGGACTTTTGACAGTGAGTCTTTTGCATTTCTGAGCTTGCTGTGAGTACCTACACAGTCTGGGGATTGTAAGTCATGAAAACTACTACTCAGTTCTTTTCACTGCTCTTCTGTTAGCTAAAAAGCAAAAAATGGCAAATGGCAGATAATGCAGAGACAGCTCAGGGACTGAGTGAAGAGAATTCTCCCCTGAGAAAAGACTGCTTGGGTCTGTCTACTTGAAATGAAGCTGACTGTTAGCATGGGTGTGGGTCATAATAGAAGCTCAGATAGGCAATAGATGTGTTTAAGGCTCGTGGCATTCTGGCTGGAGCTCATCAGAACTCAGTTTTGCTAATGGTTTTCTGTTTTGTCTTTGAATTGTCTTTGAAAATCTGATGAAGGCAGCATTGGAGAACAGGTCTTATCAGGAGCAGCTGAGGGAGCTGAGGTTGTTTAGTCTGGAGAAGATGAGGCTGAAGGGAGACCTCATTGTTCTCTACAACTCCCTGAAAGGAGGTTGGAGTGAAGTGGGGGTTGGTCTCCCAAGTATGTAGTGACAGAATGAAGGGAAATGGCCTGAAATTGTGCCAGGGGAGGGTTAGGTTGGAGATTAGGAAAAAATTGTTTGCTGCAAGAGTGGTCAGGGATTGGCACAGGCTGCCCAGGGAGGTGGTGGAGTTCCCATCCCTGGAGGGGTTCAAGAAACTCTTGGGCATGGCACTTGGGGACATGGTTTGGTGGCCATGGTGGGGTTGGGTCAGTGGTTGGACTGGATACTCTTGGAGGTCTTTTTCAGTGCAAACAATTCTGTGATCCTATGATAGATCAACCAGTCCTGCTTTCCTCCTGTAGAGAGTTGGAAATAAATTTTTTTGCCATTTTATTATCACCTGGGGAACAGGAATTTATTTATTTATTAATTCCTTTATCAGAGTAGTTGAATTCATGGGAAACAAATGACCAAGAGAGTATAGCTTGATCCAAAATAATTGACACTATAGGATATAAAAATGAAATCAGGATGTGGGGACTACATGAAGGAGTTTAAAAGTCTACAACTATTTTTATTTCTGACCAGTCACCCTAGGTGGCATTCTGTAGTGCTCTGCTTCAAGCCTCACTTATCCTGAGTGATTTAGAAGGACATTAGAGAATATGGTTCACTTTTTAAACAGCAGCAAGCTAGGAGAGGTCACAAATGGAGAAAAGAAGGCTCCAGAGAGACCTTAGAGCTGCATTTCAATATCTGAAGGGGACTTACAGAAAGGCTGAGGAAGGACTGTGCAGAAGGGCTTGGAGTGATAGGATGTGGGGCAATGGTTTGAAAGTGGAGCAGGGGAGATTTTGGTTGGTCATTAGTAAGAAGTTCTGCTATGAGGGTGGCAGAGCACAGGAGCAGGTTGCCTTGGTGGGGGGTCCCCATCCCTGGAGACACTCAGGGTCAGGCTCAGTGGGGCTCTGGGCAACCTGATCTAGCATTTCCCTGCTTATTGCAGGGCAGTTGCACAAGATCACCTCTCTAGGTCCCTTCCAACTCAGTGCATTCTATGATCTTAGGATTCTATGGAGTGCTACCAATAACACACAGTGCAAACTCACCATGATCTCAGTAAGGTGAAGGGCCAAGCTGAAATCAAGGCAACGTTCAGGAAAGACAAGAGAAAAACACTGGGCTTAGCAAGGGGAATCATATTTGGTACTTCCAGAGCAGAATATAATAGCTGGAGTTGGTGTGGTGGTATTGTGTGGCTGAAACCTGTCAGCTCTAAGGCAGCAGATAAGACACAAAAACATGTTTGTTCTCTTTCACTCTGCCTTGGTTAGCTCTGAACTGGAGGTTGTCTTTGCTGCTTAAAAACAGAGTGGGCAGAGTGGAAACCAGCAATAACAAAGGGTGAGGAAAACATGATCTGTGAGTAAAGATGGAAGCAGTTGAGTTTGGTGAATTCAGAGAAAGCACAAATCAAGGGGAGGGATGAGACCAGGGAAGGAATGACAAGAGAGGAGTTACAGAGAGGACAGCAGTCAGGTGTTCACTGTGTCTTGTAGAAAGGACAAGAAGAAATCAGCTTAATTTGCAGCAGATTTAGGATGAGTAATAATCTGTCCCACTTTAAGGCCAGTGGGATGGGTTACCCAGAGTTCTGGGTGTGCTGCCTGCCTTGCTGGAGGGATAGGGCAGCTGTAAGAGCTGGTCAGTAACATGAAACAGAGCCAGCAAAGTGCATTTGCAAAGTGCTAGCAGCGTCCTCTCGGCATCCCGGAGGAAAGGGTCCACCTGAGGTCCATCAGAGCACAGCCTGTCACCAGTCCTGCCCTACCTGCTTTGATGGTCTGGGCTGGAGTGGCAGCCAATACTTCCAAAGCCTTGAGATTTGGAGGTGCAAAATGATTACTCAGATTTTGAAACAAACAAACAAATAAAATTTTTTTTAAAAAGGTGGAAAAAAAAAAAAAGGCAAAGTGAGAAGAAGTTTTAAAAGAGCTGCCTTGGAGCCTGGTACACCTGCAAATTGTCTTCCAAATTCTCCAGCTACAACTGGCCAACAGTAGCGCTGAAGCATTTTGCATTGCCCTCCGGCAGCTCACCTGGCCCAGCTCAGGATCTAAGGGCTGCGGAGCTGCTCGGGCTGGAGGCAGCTCTCGGCCGTGCCCTACACCTGCCTGGCTTGGCTGGTGCGGTGCAGGCTCTGGTTCACGCAGCCCGCCCAGGGCAGGCATTCCTGGCTTTTATTCTGAAGTGATGATGTCAGGCAGCTCTCTCCAGCCACCCATCAGTGCTGGCTGCACAGAATCATCCTGGCACCGGTACCTTTGCTGATCATCTCCCAGCTGATGCCTTCCCAGCGGAATATGTTTTCCAAAATCCTTTTGTCTGCCGTCAGGCTCCTGCTTGCTAATCTGCAGCTTTTCCTCTGCTCTTTGATGCAATTCATTCCAGGTAAAATGCATAAACAAAGACACTCTTCTAGCACATCATCTTGGGAAGCTGTTTGCTGTTGCCGTTAAGAGCTGCTGCCGGTAGAGCAGGTCGGTAGAACATTTGCGTTTTTATTCGCCAGAAATGAAGGAGCTGAGTAATTTTGAAGCGGTTGTTAGAAATTCTCCGTTGCTTATTGACAAGCTCAATGGGAGAGGCAGGTGCACTGCACAGCTTGCCTGGGATTACTAGCAGCTAGTGATGGTTTAGAGCTGGAAAAGCAGTAGGCAGCAGATTCCCCCTGCAAGGGAGCCTGCTGTGAGACACGTAAACAGGCTGTGAAAGCGAGAGGGCTGTGCGGAGCCGCCACGCTTCGCAAGCTTCCACCTGAATATTCAAGTGGGAAACGACTCCAGGGGGATTTGTATCACCGCTAAACTCTGCCATTTGTGTCATCATTGCACAGCTTGAGCTGCCTGCTTTGTTTTCTGTCTGAAACAGTGAGATCCATTAGCTTGAAATAGCAATAAAGACTTAATTCGTCGGAATCTCTGCTTTTTGATGGTGATGATGCTTTCCCCCTCCATTTTAGAGCCAAAGAATCGCTTCTGAGCTATCCAATGATCTGAAAAATTCTCAAGCCTACCTTGCTGCACCATCAGGTGGAGATTTAGGAACAGCCTAGGGGGTTTCTTTTTCAGAGCATGTCTCACTAAGTTGCTGTCATCAAAAGGAAAGGCAGAGGCAGAGTAATTGATGCAAACTGGATGACCAAATATTTGCTCTAGCACTGGGAATGTTAATGAAACCAACCTAGGGTATTAACAGTTCAGGGAGTGATAAAGAAATTTCCTGCTAGGGGAAAAATATTAATGAATTAATAATGGGGATTTTATCTGCTAACTTAATAATCTCGTTTAAATTGGGACTCATAGAATCATAGAATGGCTTAGGTTGGAAAGGACTTTAGAGATCATCTACCTCCTTCAATCTGCTTTGAAGCTGAACTGCATAGGAATAGAAAAAGCTGTTTCTTGCCATCGAAGCATGAAAAAGAAACTTATTACTTGTTCAGGCCTTTGAGTGAAAACTGATTTAAAAAAAAGGAATAAAACCTATTCCATCCGACATGTTTCTTCAGGCCACTGACTACATTTTCTTAGCTCACCCGTCCACCACGCTTTTGTCAGGTAAGTGTTCCAAGATCATGGAATTGTCAATGACGAATTCTTCAGGTCAGAACAAAAGCACCACCCAAGGCTTAGGATCTATTTCAACAAGCTGCTTGGGAAAGAAAAGCGATTTCACATGCAAGTGTAGGCACAGCTCGCAGCTACTTCTCCTCTATCCCTCGCTCTCACAAACCTTTCTCTGCTCATTTTCTCCACTCTCCCCCTCCCTTGTTTTCTGTCACTTCTTTTATGTTCCTCTTTGCCTATTAGCAAAGAAGTGGGTGGCTGAGCCCCTGACAATGGGAAATCAACAAGCTAGAAGGAACAAGGAGTCAACTACCAGGACTTCTCAGCAGGCACAAGGCAAGTGCAACAACTTCAGCTTGGGAATGAGTGTGGGACGCTCAGGGGAAGGCTAGAGTCTGGATGGCACAAATCAGTAGCTACAGCAGCTTCAGTTTGGGCTGGGAGGATGAAGAAAAACTGCTTTGCTTGCACTGTTCTAGTCTGTGATTCATGAGTACCATAATGCAGCCCATGCCTTGTGCCAGAGGATTTCCAAATCGGCCGTTAAGGCTAGTTGAGTTTCCTTCAGTCTTCAGGGAAAGCAGAATTCTCCTCTCACCCTCTGCTCGAAGAACACCAACTGTGAGCATTCTATTTACTAAAGTCTGCCCTTGCATCTGGGCCTGGATGTCCTTCTGAGTCAAGAAATGAGAGTGTGCAGCTGCCCGTGGAGACCAATGTGGGGGGGTTTGCCTGGGGTTTGTAGGTGTCCTGCTTTAGCTGGGGTAGGATCACAGACCTGCAGCCATGGTCTGCAGGCTGTTAGTTTGGAGTTAGCTGGGGTGGGGACACCTGAGCTGGCTTCTGCTCCTTACTGCTCTGTACTCAAGGGCTGCTTGCCTGCTCTGGGGTGAGGATGCCTTTGTATCCTTCATAGTGCTGTTGGTTATTAGTTTGTCTATCACTGAACCTCTTTTCAGCCCACGAGTCTCCTCTCTTTTTTCTGAGGACTCACCTTTGGTGCTGTGCTGAGTGCAGAGGAGGTCATTGCTTATTTCTTCTTCTGTTTCTTGTTCTGAATCTCATAATCTCTTGGGAGCAAACTCACCAGAGGAAACCTGTTTTGTTTGGGGTCTGTATTGTTTTTTTTTCTTCTTTCACCCCTCCCCACCTCCAGACATTTCAGAATTGTCTTACCTGTTCCTTTTCTGACAAACTTCTGGCTTGACTCTTCTGGGTGTGATGATTTGTCTACACTTTGCATGCAGGACCTTCAGTCCCATCTCAGAGGTTCCCAGGAGGAAATGTGGTGCATTCTTTTGCCTTGCTTGGTTCTTTCTCTCTGGTAGGACAGGTCATGAACTTGGGCATCCTTGTTGTGCACAGCTTGTTCTCAAACACTTTCTAGACCACAGTCTTGAAATGAATTCTAACTAGATTAGATTTCAGGAAGGATTACCAAGATGATCATGTGAATGGCAAGGTTACCACAGGAGAAGGAAAAGGAAAAGAACTTGGCTTGATTAGCTTAGGAAGTGATATGATTCTGCACTCTAAATACAACAGGTGGCAAACACAGGGCAGGGAGAGCTACCGAAGCCACAGACCAGTGCTGACAAAAGGAGGAGGGGGACAAAGTGTCCTGCGAGTAAAGTCCTGCTGAATTCAAAGGCTTTTGCTAATCACCTGGGCAACGAGCAGCTTTCCAAAGAGGAGATAAGGGCCAGAGAACAAAGTAAGCGTTAAGACAGGTCATACAGATGACTTTCTGGGACTGCAGCTGGGAGGAGATGACCCAGGAGGTCTTTCCCAAGTCCTTTCAGACTCTTCTGTGGAGTTTCTCTGCCTAAATTTCCATGTACAACGATGCTGCTCTCCAGGAAGACTCAGTGCAGAGCCATCCTCTGCTGTGCCACGTTTGTATCTGCTTGGATGCAAAACCATCCCCTTGGGGACACACTGCCCTCAATATTTTTTTTTGTTTTTCTTCATAGTGTGCATCTTTACAATCTGTAACTTGGGCTGCTAAAGCTGCAGCTTCTGAGAGAGACTGAGGCAGTTGGGGCTGTTCAGTCTGGAGAGGAGAAGGCTCCAAGGTGACCTTCTTGTGGCCTTGCAGGATCTGAAGGGGGCTACAGGAAAGCTGGGGAGGGACTTTTTAGGCTGCCAGGCAGTGATAGGACTGGGGGGGAATGGAACAAAGCTGGAAATGGGGAGAGTCAGAGTGGAGGTGAGGAAGAAGTTGTTGAGCATGAGGGTGGTGAGAGCCTGGCAGGGGCTGCCCAGGGAGGTGGTGGAAGCTTCATCCCTGGAGGTGTTTAAGGCCAGGCTGGATGAGGCTGTGGGCAGCCTGAGCTGGTGTGAGGTGTCCCTGGGCATGGCAGGGGAGTTGGCACTGGCTGCTCCTTGTGGTCCCTTCCAGCCCTGCCTGATTCTGTGGTTCTGCTGGCAGGTGCTGGGTGATGTGAAAAGCCTCCACTTCCTCCTAAGGCAGCCCTCTGAGTGTTGGGATCAGACAGAGTGCTTCATATAGGAATAATCAGAAGATAATTGAATTTTAAGAGGGAGAGGATGTTGGTGGTTTGAGGTTAATTGCTTTATCCCTGCAGCCTGAATTCTTTATCTAGCTGACTTACCATATTAGAGATCTAAAGAAGGATTTGAGGATTGCCCAGCCAGAGAGCTACATTGAAGGCATCTTGCAAACCACCTTCCTGTGTGCCTGAGACCTGCTCTGGCCATGGCTGTTCCCAAATGCTGCCTGCCAACTCAGCTCTTTTGCAGATGTTCTTCTGGCTGAAACAGCAAGTTCTGCAGATGTGAAATCCTGATTTCAGAGACTCACCTGTAAATTGTGCAGCAGCTTCACTTAATCACCTGGATTAAAGAATGCAGACTAGGAGCAGCAGTGGTGAAAGTCACCCAGTTGCTAAATCAAAAAATCAGAATGAAGTTCAGGGTCAGTCTGGACTTTGTTTAGTGTGTGGTCATGTCTGCAGCACACCTGGTCCAGGGGTGGGTTTCTTTATGCCCTGGACTGTTTCACTCACACCTCCACCTTCATCAGCTCTAATTCTGTTCAGGGCTCAAAGGTCTTGCAGCGAGGATGTAGCAGCATGGCAAAGCAACTCCACTGAGGGGAGGCAGCAGCCTGTGCACTTTCTAGGTAAATCCACCTCTGCAGCTAAATGGATTGCTAAAACAATCCTTGTGTTGATGAGGCTTTGCAAACCAGGCTGCTGGAGCCAATAACCAACTGTGTCCTGTGATTCCAATCAGTTCATGCTTTCTTGGCTCTTTTGTCCTGTAGCTGTGCCTAGTGAGGGGATGTTGTATTCAAACAAGAGCCTCCACCAGCAATTGCTCCTCTCTCCTATTGCTTAGTTACTTCCCAAGTAAATCTGTTTAATGTGTTTCATCCTATCCTGTAAATGTATTTCAGCTCAGTTTCATTTGTGTTCTTGATTTCCTTTCTCCTTGGCCCTCTCCTCCCCTTCTCCTTGATCCTTACAACAAACACCCAACTGTTGCTTGTTCTCAGTGATTTGAAATCAACTCCAACTCTTGAGCTTCATCAGTGAAGATTTCTCTTCTTTCCCATCATCACATAGTTTATTACCTCCTTTGGGCTGCTGAACAGGTGCCTCTCTAGTGGATTAACTATAGCTAAATCCAGTGGATTTTCAGCTCCTTGTGGATGTGTGGGGTATTATGAGAACACAGCTTTAGTTTGATTGTCCTTTGCAGCTCGGCTGCTGGCAGAATGCTGCATTCTGTTCTAGACATCCAGGCTCAAGCTCTGGCAATTGTCTCTTCGTCCAAGTGAAAATCTCACTCCCACTCTCTTGTTTGCAGGTTTAAAGAGCGTCCAGGCCAGCCCATCAAAGCAGCAAATCGCCTTCTACAGCCCCAAGGGTTTGCAATGCATCTCACCCTTAATCCAGACGGTAGAGGAGACTCCTCAGCCCGTCACAGCCAAGATCAAAGGACATATTCCCAAATGGATTAACGGCAATCTTCTGAGGAATGGCCCTGGGAAGTTCGAGTTTGGAGAGGAGAAGTAAGTCCAGGTTTGGTGAGTTTGTCAAATGATTCTGCTCTGAGTTCTGCCTGAAACCTGAATGGGACCCCCCACAAACGTCTCACTTCTGGGAGCACCTCATAGGTGCATTTTAAGTAAGGCAAGGAATAAAATCTCACCTCAGCACTCTTTCAAGAGCAGCTGCTCCCTCATCTGGAAACTCCCAGTGAACTCTCTGAAAATAGGAGCAAGGTTAACCTATTAAGGTTGGAGAAGCCGAGTCACAGAGAGGCTACGACCTACTCAGAAAGATATAATGAGGGAACAGAGCCAGGGATTAAAACATCCACACTCCTTTTGTCATTAACAAAAGTCCATCCCACGAACGCTCTGAAATCCGGGGCAGGATTTGTGAAGTTGGTAGCACTAAACTCTGGGGATTGCTTTAGAAGCAAATCCCTGGGAACAGAACACATTAAAATATTGCAGCTGCTGCCTTTGCCTTGGAATCTGCTGCTGGCTGACAAACCTGACACTTCCCGCAGCAGCCTCAAAGGTCATCATCTTGCTGTGCCTGGAAAGGTTGGACCAGAGGACCCCTGGGGGCCCTTTCGACCTGGCAATCTGTCACCTGATATTCCCAGGGGCACACAATGAGGCTCTGTCGGAGTCCCGGGGAGGCTCTGTCGGAGTCCCGGGGAGGCTCTGTCCGAGTCTCAGGGAGGTTCTGTCCGAGTCTCACTGAACATCAGCACCTAACCTGAGCTCCCACAGCTGTAGATCCACTTGATTAGTTTCATTCCACCCAAATGTTTTCCCAGACTCACATTCAAACGTGCAAAGAGTCTGAGCAGCACCAATAAAGCTTAGGGCCGAGAGGGAGCAGCCTGGCAGAATGCCACAGCTGTGCCCAACTCTTGTTCTCTTCTCTCTCCTGCAAGCTTTAACCACTGGTTTGATGGCATGGCCCTGCTGCATCAGTTCCAGTTGGAGAATGGAGCAGTGAGGTACCGGAGCAAGTTCCTGCAGAGCAGCTCCTACCTGAGCAACAGGCAGCAGAACCGCATCGTGGTGTCGGAGTTTGGGACCCTGGCAATGCCAGACCCCTGCAGGAGCCTCTTTGGGCGCTTCCTGTCGCGCTTCGAGGCGCCATGTAAGAGGCCTTCTGAGAACTTTGGGGCTGGACCTTGTGGTTAGGCTTAAAAAGGAGATTTGAGGAAGGTTCTGCTTGGGCCTATTCTGAGCACAGGTTTTTCTCAGAAGGTGACTTCTGGGAACAATAACAACAGAGCAAGTTGGTGTCTGAGCTCCAGCTCCCTGCAGGCTGCAGTGTGTCCAACGGGAATCTTTCTCCTGAACGCAGGCTCCCTGCCCCAGATCACAGCTCCCCCTGCCCCAGATCACAGCTCCCCCTGCCCCGGATCACAGCTCCCCCTGCCC
>VWYK01069992.1:0-14409 GCA_013399775.1 Semnornis frantzii
GGCCCGCGGGGACAGGCCGGGTTGCGGTTCCGGCGCTGGGCCTCGCCTCTCCGGGCCCCAAAACATGCGGCGTGGGGCAGCACTCGTGCCCGAGGGAAGAGCGAGTGCTGCAAGGGGACGGGAGGCACAGCAGCCCGACGGGTGCAGGGCAGGGGCTCAGCCGCGGTGTGCGGCTGCCTTGGCTGCACCGGTACAAACCGGCGGCTGCAGAGGGGTCTGAGACGAAGAACAACAAAAGCTGGCGGCGAGGAGGCGATTTCAGCAGCGCCGACTGAGCCGCGCTCGGTACGCCGGGACCGTGGGAGGCGCAGCTCAGGCTGAGGGCGCTGCCTGCTGCCCGCCGCCGCCTCGCCCGCTCTGCGCCCCCACTCCGACCAGCAGCGGGACTCAGGCTCTCGGCCGCAGCCTGGGGGCACAGTTCAGTCAAGGCATTCGTTCTGCAGCGTCAGAGCCTGTTAGGAGCCTTAGCTTTAAAGACAACCCTTTGGGAAAATAATTATGCAGGTACAATTTGGGGTGGGAATCAGTGGTACAGAGTAACAGGTCAGAAGCGTGAAAGCCTTTGAGAGCCACCAGGCCTCTTCCCCAGGCTGCTTTGTGCTTCATTGTTTCAGAATACAGCTCCACAAGAAGCCCTCGCAGCAATGGGGGCCTTGCAAAGCCTGTCTCAGAGCAGCAAAGTAGGCATCTAGATAGGAAGGACCATGAGTAGGATCACAGAGTGTTAGGAAGGGGCCTCAAAAGAACATCTGGTCCAGCACAGGTTCACAGATGGCATTGGGTTGGGAGGGACCCTCCAAGGGCGTCTTGTCCAACCCCCTGCAGGCAGCAGGGACACGCTGCACAGAAACACATCCAGTCTGATCTGGAATGTCTTCAGGGATGGGGTCTCAACCACCTCCCTGGGCAGCCTGTGCCAGTCTCTCCCCACCCTCACTGTGCAGAGCTTCCTCCTGATGACCAACCTAACTCTGCCCTGCTCCAGTTCCAAACCACTGCCCTTGTCCTATCCCCACAACCCCTTCTGAACAGTCCCTCCCCTGCCTGCCTGGAGATGCCCTTCAGGTATTGAGCTGTAGCTCTGAGGTCTCCCTGGAGCCTTCTCTTCTCCAGGCTGCACAGCTCCAACTCTCCCAACCTGCCTTTACAGGTGATGAGAGCTGAAGCATCTCTCCTTGAAAAGTTGAGCAGAGAGAGAATCTCCTTCATATATGGCTGAACTGAGAACTTCTTTGTGCCTCCCTCAGGCTCCTACTTTGCCTCTCCATGAGCAAATGCACCCATTCACTGTAGCTCCTTTTGCTGCTTGATCCCCAGGGAACCTTTGTGCCCAGTCCGGGGGAGCTACTGTGGCAAAGGTGAACTCCTTGTAGGGCAAGCTGTGGTTAGATGGGTGCAAAGGGCCTGGATTAAGGACGCAAAGTGTTGGGAAGGTTCAGCAAGACATAAAATTTTAGCTTTGCCTGGTGATGTGTGTTCATTGCTGCACTTTTGTTGTGGGTTTGAACGTTTCAGGTCTCTTTGTATCCAATTAGGCAAACCAGGTTCTGTGTGATGCCGTGATTTGGCCTCACAGTGCTTCTGCAGCACAGCTCCCATGTGTCACATAACAGGTGACTTGAAATCAGGAAATGCTGTACCTGTGCCTTCTCTGCAGCTAAGTGCAAAGCATCTCAAAGATGCTCAGAGGGCTGCAAGAAGCTCTGCTCTGAGGACAGGCTGAGAGAGTTGGGGCTCTGCAGCCTGAAGAGGAGAAAGCTTCCAGGAGAGCTTGGAGTGGCCTTCCAGGATCCAAAGTGGGCTACAGGAAGGCTGGGGAGGGACTATTGACAAGGGATTGGAATGAGAGGATGAGGAGGAACGGGCTTGAAGTGTCAGAGGGGAGATTGAAAGTGGATGTTAGGAGGAAGTTGTTTGCAGTGAGGGTGGTGAGACACTGGCACAGGTTGCCCAGGGAGGTTGTGGAGCCCAGAATCACCCAAGGTGATCTTTGATCATGTTATGTGATTCTGTGCTCCACAACCTCCTTGGAGGTGTTCAAGGCCAGGTGGGATGAGGTCTTGAGTGACCTGTGCTAGTGGGAGGTGTCCCTGCCTATGGCAGGAGTTTGGAACTGGCTGATCCTTGAGGTCCCTTCCAACATTACTATTCTGTGTTTCTATCTCAGCTGTGCCATTTTTAGCTGAAACAAATAAATAGGTCACAACTTCCCCTACAGTCACTACAGAAATATGTGGCAGCAGTCAGCAAGCCACTGGAGCTGGCTGTTGGCTCCAGGAATTTTTGTGCCACCCATTCAGCTGGCAATTCAATGTGAGATTCTTAGGTGTGGGTGGCTTAAAAACTGTAATTTTCCCACCATGAACTCATTCTCTTCCCACAGCACAGGACTAACATGCAGGCATTTTGTGTGTTGCAGTGGTGGAAGGCTTAGCTCTGCTGGATCTGGGGGTCTCTCCCTATGCTGGAGCTGTTTTCCATGAGGTCAGTATGCATGCTTTGGTTTAAACCTGCTGTTGCTGATGGGCTGGCAAAGGCTGGGAGCCTGTCTTGTGCCAGAGGCTTCAGAGAGCTTGGAGCCCTGCAGTTGTCTGCAATTGGTTTGTGTAGTGAGTAGCACAGTGAGGAAACAGTTCATCAACCCCAACCCTTTGCTGTGCCAGTGACAGGCATTGCAAGATCTGTTACTGCATAAAGAGAGCCTGAAATGGCCTGAAAATAAAATACTTTCTTCACATCTGGATGCTTCCAAGAGACCTTATAGTAGCCTTCCAGTATCCGAAGGGGGCTACAGGCAGGCTGGGGAGGGACTATTGACAAGGGCTTGGAATGGCAGGGCAAGGGGCAATGGGTTTGAAGTGGCAGAGGGGCGATTGAAAGTGGATGTTAGGAGGAAGTTGTTTGCAGCGAGGGTGGTGAGACACTGGCACAGGTTGCCCAGGGAGGTTGTGGAGCGCAGAATCACCCAAAGTGATCTTTGATCATGTTGGGTGATTCTGTGCTCCACAACCTCCCTGGAGGGGTTCAAGGCCAGGCTGGATGAATCCCTGGGCAACCTGTGCTGGTGGGAGATGTCCCTGCCTATGGCAGGGGGTTGGAACTGGATGATCTTTGAGGTCCTTTCCGACCTTCCCATTCTATGATTCTGTAGGCAGGGTTCTCTCCTGGCAGAGTGCCCTCAAGCCTGGTGTCACCAAGGGCTGAGACTCTCTGTGTACCTTTGGAGGTAGGGTTCTCTTCACTGATCTCTCCACTCTAAGCACAGTGTTCTGCCAGAGTGGGAAAGATTTCCCCATGCTGATTTTATTGATGCCATCACTTTTTTAAAAGGTATTTCCAAAGAAATACATTTTCTTCCAGTAGAGACTGGTGAAAAAAGTGCCTCCAGTGCAGCTTTTTTGCCACAGCAGTAATGCAGCAACCTACTCATCCTCCTACCTTGGAAGGGGAAAGCTGTGTAGCTGCAGTCCTGCTGCTTTCTGGTTCTAACAGATTTTTTTTTTTTTTTTTCTGTTTGCTTTATGAAAGACTCATCTAAACAGACTAAACAGCTCTCAGAGAATCCTGGAATCATCCAATGGGAGAGGTTGCAAAGGACCTCCAAAGATCGTTCAGTCCAACCCCCCTGGGGGTCACTTAGGGCAGGGCACACAGGAATGCATCCAGGTGGGGCTGGAATGTCCCCAGAGAAGGGGACTCCACAGCCTCTCTGGGCAGCCTGCTCCAGGCCTCCAGCAGCCTCACACCAAAGAAGTTTCTCCTCACTTCGAGGTGGAACCTCCTGGGTTCCAGCTGGTACCTGTTGTTCCTTCTCCTGTCACTGGGCACCACCAGAAAGAACCTGGCACCTTCCTCCTCACACCCACCCCTCAGATACTTGTAAACATTGATGAGGCCTCCTCTCAGCCTCCTCAAGGCAAAGGAAGGGTGAGGAGCAGTTGCTACGTAGGAAATACTCCCAGAAGTACCTGCAAACAAGCTGAAAAAAAGAAATTCTCTAGATTAAATATTCCCTAAGGCCTTTCTTGTTCTGTTTTCTACTGCAACTCTACCACTGCCCCAGTGGAGTAGAATATCATTGTCAAAGTTCATGGTGTCTTCTAGAAACCTGTTGAGAACTTCTCAAGATGAAAGATAGGTAAGTGGAGAGCCTCAGGGGTAAGTACTGGGCTGTTCAAGCCTGGTCATCAATGACCTGGCAGAGGGCACTGCCAGCAGGTTTGCAGATGACACCAAACTGGGAGCAGTGGTGACAGCCCTCAGGCTGTGCTGCCATCTAGTGTGACCTGCACAGGCTGGAGAGCTGGGCAGGGAGAAACCCAATGAAATCCAGCAAGGCCAAGGACAGAGTCCTGCACCTGGGGAAGAGCAACTTCATGGACCAGCACAGGCTGGGGGCCAAGATGGTGGAGATCATGTGCTGGTTTGAGCTAATTGGAATATTTTAATAGAGAAAATTATACTACAGGCTGTGAAGGAAAACAGTGGTGATGTCTACTTCACTCATAGGCTTACTGAGATGTTTAGAAAAGGTACTCAAAACAAAAAGATAAGGCAGTCTGGGTCAGGGAGCACAGCGTCTAGCGTGGTCTAGCTCTGATTTCTCCTCTCTGCTGAATAACTCCATTAACTGCTTTTCTTCTAATCCCCTCTGGCTGTTCCTCAAAATTCTCCTTGCGCGTAAGGCAAACCTTGGGGTAAGGCAGAGGGGTGGGGAGGAGGTGGAAGGGTGGTTGGGAGCCCCTCCTGGGGTCTTTGATTTCTGTGTTGTGTGTCTGTATTACCTTTACCTTGTATATTTCTGTAAATATTCCCGTACATAGTGTATATATCTGCTTGTATATTGTGCTAAGCTGTAAATAGAGCTTCATCTCTTAACTTCCAGCCAANGGGAACTGATGGAGAGAGTCCAGCACAGAGCCCCAAAGCTGCTGCAGGCAGTGAGCATCTCCTGTGAGGCCAGGCTGAGGCAGCTGGGGCTGGGAGCTGGCAGCAGAGGAGCCTGAGGGCTGCCCTCAGTGCTGTGCTAAAGATGTGCAGGGCAGAGCCAGGCTCTGCTCAGGGGTGGCCAAGGGCAGCACAAGGGGCAGTGGGTGCCAGCTGGAGCAGAGGAGGTGCCAGGGAACAGGAGGGGAAACTTTGTCTCTGTGAGGGTGCTGGAGCTTGGAGCAGGCTGCCCAGGGGGGTTGTGGAGTCTCCTTCTCTGGAGAGTTCCAAACCCACCTGGATGAGTTCCTGGGTGCCCTGCTCTGGCAGGGGGCTTGGACTCAGTGATCTGAGGTCACTTCCAGCCCCTGCCATCCCTGTGAAGTGTGCTTTGGTCAGCTCTTGCCTCTGAGGTGGCAGTGGTGCAGGAGAGGCTGAGGGCAGTCCCCCACAGTACTTCTCTGTGTGCTCCAGAGGTGGGCAGCAGTTTGACTTGGACAGGGCCTGACGTGGCTTTCCCCTCTGCTCTCTTTCAGACCCCCCTGATAATATATCTCTTCCACTTCCTGATTGACTATGCTGAGATGGTGTTCATGGTGAGTGCTGCTGGGCAGCTCCTCCTGCGAGCTTCTGTTCTGGCAGGTGCTGGGGAACCTGCAGCCTCCCTGCAGCTTGGCTTCCTGCTGAGCTCACAGCTTATTTAGAGGAGCAGCTTTGGCCTTTTCCCTGCCTGTACACATTCCTTCTGCTCTGTGAGGTCTTGCTTAGCTCAGTGTGCCCACAGAGGGGTGGGAAGCTGGCATTTGGGTTCAGAGTTTGGAATTTAGCTGAGAGGGTTGTGTCCCTCCGCCTAATCCCTGCCCTGCAGTGTTTCTCCCCAGGCCTGCAAAGAGAGCACCAATGGGTTAGGCCTCCATGTCTCTTGTAAACTGTCCTGGAGTCCTGCATAACTCAGGGCGGGAATCTCCCAGCACATGCCTCCTGCTGGAGCCTCTCTCCCCACATCCTGCTGGGCAGGTCTCAGGCAGAGCTGAGCCATCTGCCTGGTGCTAGTGCTGGCTTTCAGGGGGCTCTGCTACTGCCTGGGCCATTGGGGACCACTCAGGACACTGTCATGCTTGCTCAGTGGACAGGTGGGGTCAGGCAGCTGGGCACTGCCCCAGGGCTGCCTGTGCTCTGATCAGAGCAGGGAGGCTCTCTGCTATCCCTGAACAGTTTCTTTGCCCTTCCTTCCCTATTCTCTCATGGTGTGGGTAGTGCTCATAGCTTTGGTGCAGCTTTTGGCCTCGAGGTGAAGTGTTGGAGTCTGAGGGCAGTGCAGAGCAGCAGGCTGGCAAGTTTAAAACCAGAATCCCCCTTCAGCATTGCAGGGCTGCTCCAGTGGCTCTGCCTCCATTGCCTTGCTCACAGTCAGTCTGTCTGTGCCTTGCTTTTCCAGATAACTGATGTGCTGACTGCTGTTGCCCTTTACTTGGCCATCCAGGACTTCAACAAAGTTGTGGTAAGCTGACTTGGTACCCTTGCTGGTCCTTCTTTCCCAGCAGCTTGTCTCAGGGGCTGCAGGAGTGAGCAGTCCTTGCTGCAGTAACCCTGCCCACGTCTGGGTGAACCATAGAACAAGGAGACTGAGTGTGGCTAACAGCTGAGTGCTGCTCTGACAGTTTGACAGTGTCTGTAGCTGCCTCTCTGCCCTTGAGTGCTGATCACAGCCGTGCAGATTCTTTGCTCTGAAGGGAATCTGAAGCATTTGAGCAGTTTGTGAGAATGCAGTAGCCAGGGAGGTGCAGACAAGCCTGGGGCCATGGTGCACAGGGCAGATGTGAGATTTCAGAACCTCAGCACCCACCCTCAGCTGTGCCAGGCTGCAGTAGGCAGGGATTACTCAGTGGCTGTGAACTGGCAAGACTTGGGCACTCTTCTCACCTCAGGTCCTGCTACAACCTCCTGTACATTTTGTAGCTAGAGCCTGGAAGGTTTTGCCCTGGACAAGGTTTGTGTTTGCACACTCCATGAGTTAATCCTCAGGCTGGAAACGTGTGAGGGAAGGAACAAAGCCTTGCAAGGGTGCTGAGGTGACAGAAATCATTCTGGTGAGCAAGGTGGGAATCTGACACAAACATTGCTTGCTCCCTTCAGATTCTCAGTAGGTGGATTTGGGAGGGAGTGATCCCTCCCAGGTCTTTCTCGTAAGTAACTCAAAGACTGCTTTGTGTATATAGTGCTGAGCTCTGTGATCCTACAGGGACCAACTCAGTACCAACAGCACCAGGGGGCTGCATTCTCTACAGCAAGGCTGGGTGCTTGTTCCTTGTCCTCTGACTTGGAGAAATAACTCATGACAGAACTGCAGGCATCTAAAGATCCTGCATGTGAGTTGCTCATTCAGAATTATTGCCTGCAGAAGGTCCAGAGGAGGCCACTAAAATGAGCAGGGGTCTGGAGCAGCTCTGCTACTAGGACAGGCTGAGGGAGGTGGAGTTGTTCAGCCTGGAGAGGAGAAAGCTCTGGGAAGACCTCAGAGCTGCCTGCCCAGTACCTGCAGGGGGCCTGCAAGCAGGCTGCAGAGAGACTGTGCCCAAAGGGCTGCAGGGACAGCTCCAGGGCAATGGCTGCAAACTAGAGCAGAGCAGCTTGAGATTGGCTGTGAGGAACAAGTTCTGCAGCAGGAGGCTGCTGGAACACTGCAGCAGGTTGCCCAGGGAGGTGGTTGATGATACACAAGGTGAGGCTTGAGGGGGCTCTGAGTGATCTGATCTAATTGAGGATGTCCTTGTTCACTGCAGGGAGTTGGACTGGATGAGCTTTGGAGGTCTGTTCCAACCTGGATGATTCTATAATTCTTTCCCCTTCACAGCAGGGTCAGAATTCAGATTATCACTTCTGTCTCCATAGAGAGCATCACAGAAAGATTAAAGACAGAGATTTTGGGTCCCTAGAGGAGACTTGACACACAGGCATCCACCTTCACAATGGCCAAGCCTGCATACTGCTGTGACTTGGTTTCTCAGGGCCCGGTCTGTTGAGCAGGGAGTTTATTAAAGGTCAGCTTACTGAAAGGCAGCTTGTCCCTGGAGGTCCAGCAGCCTCAGGCAGATGGAAAGTGCTGAGCTCTGGTGCAGTGTCACTGTCAGTTGTGCCAAGAGCTAGGCACAGGTGCTTTAGTGAGTTCACATGAGTAGAGATGAGCTACTTTCTCCTGACTTCACAGCATCACACAACACATCCTGCTGGCAGAGCCCTCCAAGCTCATCCAGTCCAGCCCTCAAGCCAGCGCTGCAGGCTCAGCACCAAACCATGGCCCTAAGCAGCAGGGCCACAGCTGCTGGCACACCCCCAGGGATGGGCACTGCAGCACTGCCCTGGGCAGACCATTGCAAGCTTTGAGAAGCCTTCCAGGGCAGAAAGATTTCCTGAGCTCCAGCCTGAGCCTGCCCTGGGGCAGCTTGGAACCATTGCCTCTGCCGCTGTCCCTTGGCACCAAGGAGCAGAGGCTGCCCCCTCCTCACTGCCCCCTCCCTGCAGGCAGCTGCAGAGAGCAATCAGCTCTGCCCTCAGGCTCCTCTGCTGCAGCCTGCACACCCCCAGCTGCCTCAGCCCCTCCTCACCCCCAGCTGCTCCAGGCCCCTCTCCAGCCTGGCTGCCCTGCTCTGGACAGGCTGCAGCCTCTCAGTGTCCTTCCTGTAACTGAGCACAGCACTGAGGTGTGGCCTGGCCAGCACCGAGTGCTTGCAGCTGTTGTCTCTTTGGGAAGGAGCAAGGAGTTTGCTCTGCTTTGTCCAACACTTCCTGTCCCAGGAGCCCTGCCCCAGGGCTGGTGTATCCTCTGAGTAAGGAGGAATGATGACTTTCCCCAGCTGACTCTCTGCTCATTCTCCCTTGTCCAGTTCAAAAAGCAAAAGCTCCTGATAGAGCTGGATAAATATGCCCCAGACGTGGCCGAGCTCATCCAGACGCCCAAGGAGATGCACTACACCCCCCTCAAGGTAGCATTGTTGTAAGTATTGCACCCTGCAGGCTGCCCTGGGCTGCTTCAGCTCCTCGGCTCCCTTCTGGTTTTACTTACCTGATTTGAGGCTTCAACATTTGTTGAGATTGGAGGTTTTGGTTTGTTGTTTTTTTTCCACCCCCCCAGAAATTCTGAATCTTCTGCTAGACCTAAAAATCCCCTCCCCAGCCCTGAGTACTGGGTTGAAAGCACAAAGCTGCTTGACCAAAGGCTTGGTGCCAGCAAACAAATTCACTCAGGCCCTCTCGGCAGACTCAACAGCACAAGGTCATTAGTAGGGGAGCAGGGAGGTTGTGTCTGCACAAATCAGTTCCCATTCATTTCTGCTGTGTGCTGATGCTGCCAGAATTGGTTCTGAGCCTCCCAAATGTCTCTCAGAAGTGTGAAGAGAATTTCTGAACAGCTGGACAATCTCTTTGCTCAATATCACAACCTCAGCATCCCAAGATTGCTTAGAACAACTCAAAGACCCTGTTATGGTTGTCATCTTCACCATGCCATGTCTTGGTGTTCCTCTGTAAATTAAACCTTTTTTTTTGTTTGTTTGTTTCAGAAAACTTCAATTAAAATAAATAATACACAAGCAAGGTGCTTAGTGCCAGAAGGTTGGGGTTTTTGCACTGGGGTTTTGACATGAATAAATAATTATCTGACTGATGCTGCATCAGAGAGTTTTCCATTAGATTGTTCTTTTTTTTCCCTATTTTCATGTGGATTTTGTAAAATTCCAGAGGGTGAGAAAGAGAGTTTAGTGTTTCATGTTGCTGCACATCACCACAGCAGGGCAGGGCTGAAGGTGTACCTGTCCTGCTGTGGGCCATAGAAAAAGGCAGCCTGAGACTCAGAGAAGTAGGCAAATGCAAAGAGAGAGTTAGGAAATCATCCTCAGCCTTGTCTGCTCCTTGGGTTGTTACCCAGGCTGCTGGGTCCAGCACCTTGCTTCTTGTTTTGGTCATCCTGCCAAACATTTCTGAGGGCTGCAGTTCTCTTCCCCAAGAGGAGCTGCCACCCTCACCAGGGTGAAGATGTGCAGAGTTTGCTGTCTCCCCATCACCCCAAGGAGGTCTGCTGCACTGCCATAGCTGTCAGGTTTTGTTCTGCCATGGTGCACATCAAGGATTGCTCTGGCATGGCAGGAGGGTACAGCTGCAGCTGGCCTGGGGAGCTCTGCTGTTGCCTCAGGGCTTGTTTCCATCTTGCTGTTTCCTTACCACTTCCTCAGAGACAGGAAATGTGAGTTGCAGAAAGGGTTTGCCTTGGACCCAGGGATCCTGGGCTGAGTGAATATGCAGTGCTCTGGCAAAGCAAGGCAGGCTTTTGGTAGCTGTTTGCCTGGACAGAGCTTGCATTGTGAACACCTTCCCACATGTCTCCTGTTCTCCCTCTGCCCACTGCAGCCACAGCTCCAGTCTTCAGATCTGTTTTTTACTCCAGCCTAAGGAACCTGCTCAGCTGAGTTAATTTAGTGATGAGATCATCCCTTCACATGTAAACAACTGGCTAAGAGCTGCTGTTTCTCCTTTGAACATTTCTTCAGTTGGATACTGTCTCCTTTGAATGTAACTCAGGCTTTGCTCTCTTTCAGCTACTTGTTGAACCCCTACACTGTGATGTCTTGTGTGGCCAAGTCCACCTGTGCCATCAACAACACTGTCATTGCCTTCTTCATTTTAGCTACAATAAAAGGTAACGGGGGACAAAAAAGACTCACTGGGACCTTGGGTGAGATTAGAACAGCAGCAGCAGTTCAATGAAGGTGGAACTTGGCAGGCATGATTGCTACAAAGTGAAACACAGCAGAAAGGGGGCTGGAGCCAGGTCACATCCCAAGATCAGGAGAGTTTGTACTCAAGGCCACCTCAGAGTTTCATCTCTGCTTTTCCTGGAGGGCTTCAGCTGGTTTGCTGCTGCCGAGGGAGTCTGTCTGTGGAGGAGGACATAGTGCTCTGCTGCTCTTCCTTTTGCCCACCAACGTGCACTTCCAGTTGCTGTGCCCAATTGCTTCTCAAAGTGCATCTTTGAACTTGAATTCTAAAGCAAGCAACTGACTGCAGCTCTCCTTTGGCTTTCCCTCACAGCTGGAGACTGGCTGGAAATTAGCTAAGGGAGAAGCAGTGACCACAGAGCCACAGCAGCACAGCTGGATAACAGCACAGCTGTTTCCTTCACTCTCTGAGTGATGCCAGGCTTCTGGATCGTTTGGGACCTCCCAGTGCAGAAATCTTTTAGCATATCTGATGTGTGCTGCTCACCTCAGCTGGAGCAGAGGGCAGCTCAGTCTGGTCTCCTGTGTCTGGCAATACCCAGACACTGTGAAGAGAGCTCATAGAGATTGGTTTTATTTGTGCTTCTGGAGGAAACAGTTCCTACTTGGCAGGAGAACACTCACAAACCCAAAACAAGTGGAATGCATTGAGAGAAACTCATCTTGACTGTTCTCTGATCCCATGGAACACACACTTCAGTCCCAAGCAATGCCAGTGCCTGTCCCCTGTGTTCTCTCCCTGCCTGCAAGTCTGTCAGCCTCCAAGTTTTCAAGTGGGCAGAGAGGGGATGTCAGATGATGCCTGTGACTTCTGGGCACCAGTCCTTTAGATCCGTGCAGGGTTAAACGCTCCAGAGAAGGGAGTGGGGAGGTTTCTGTCCAGGGGAGTGTGGCTGAGGAATGGAGAAGGCTCATCCCCAGGGAACCCTATCCCTTCTCTTTCAAAAGGTGGGAACAGAGGGGAGCTTCCTGTTGGATGGCAGCAGGCTGATGATCAGTCCAGGGCACCCAGTCAGGATCCTTGCTGCCCAAGCTGTGTTTTACACAGATTACTTCCATCAGACAGAGCTGTTAGCCAGGCTACTGCACTGGGGGCTTGGGTTTTCATTCTGTTTAACCTGGGGTTTGATTTCTGGTGTTGGCAGTTGGGCAAACAGTGCTCAGCACTGTGCTCCACCTGAGACACCTCCAACAGAAGTTCCTCAATAAAGGCATTCGTATTTTTAGGACCATTTGGGAAAGCTGAGCTGTGCCTCAGCTCTGGTGTCTGTGAAGTGGGGCTAAAGCTTCAGCTGCAGCCTTCTGCTTGATCCCTTTCAGAGCTGTGCTGAGGGCCCTGGTGCTGAGGTTTTCCAGCATGACTCCAGCAGCTGCCTTGTGGGGCGTGAGTGGGGTGGATACATTGCCATGCACAAGCCATGCAGCAGGGTCTGTACACAGACTGGATTGGGTGAACCTCTGCATCTGAAGGATGGGGGGGGGATCACCTTGATGTAAGTCATTCTTCCCTCAGAATGTGGTTCAGAAAAGGGCAGTCTCCAGGACACCTTCTGGCTGCCACTGGTGGTGCCTGTGAATGCCCTGCAGAGGGTTGTGCAGTCCCTGCCCGTCAGCCCGGTTGGCTGAACTGGGCTTCACAGTGACCCTGGGTTTTTGTCTTTGCAGGTAGTGCCTTCCTCAGTGCTGTGTTCCTGGCCTTAGCAACCTACCAGTCACTCTACCCTCTCACACTGTTTGCTCCAGCACTCCTTTACCTTCTGCAGGTAGGGGACTGAGGCATTTGCTGGTACCTGTTGTCTTCTGGTAGCTGAGCAAGGCCCATCCTCAGCTGCTCAGCGGGGAGCTGGGCAGGTCCTGACTTCCAGAAAAAGTGACTTCCCTCCAGCCTTGGGAAGTGTGAAACCTTGGTGGGGATGCCTGTGCATAGGGAGAAGGGAGCAGAAAGTCCTCTGCAGAACTGTCTGGCGTTTAGCTGGCCCCAGATAAATGCTGCTTTTATGCTGTGTGCATGGCAGTGAGGATTTCAGACCTGGAGAGTTGCCTTGGAGTGAGGAGGTGCATGTGTGAACACTGCAAGCTGCAGCTGTGAAGTGCTTGGCTGCCCTGGTGGTTTCTCCAGCCCCATTAAGAGGATCCCTGAATTCCAGCAGGGGCTGCTGGGGCCTGTGGGGTTTGCTGGGGCCTGTGGGGCTTGCTGAGGCCTTTGGGGTTGCTCATCCCTGCAGCTGCAGTGGGGCTGCTCCAGCAAAGTCAGCCCAGCAGCAGGCTGGGGGCACATCTGCAGCCATGGGCAGCGTTTGAGGCTGAGGCAGCTCTTTCCTAGGGAGTGGATTCACCACTTCCCACTGCTCTCATTTTTAGCTCTTGTGCTATCCACAGTGACTCAACCAAGAGCCCAAATTATAATGCCCTCAATGCAAAGTGATCACCTGCTAGCCCTACTATTCTGCTAGGGGAGCAGGCTGAGGCTGCTAGCAGAGACCTCCTACCCAGTCCACAGATGACATGGGGCCTGTTTGTTTTGGTTTTGCCACTCTGAAATCCTGCTGCTGGGTGTCTGGTCAGCCTCTCTCCTTTGCTGCTCTCCTGTCTCCCTCATCAGTTTTTTAGCTTACCGTAGCTGCCGGCTCCCCACAGCCTGTTCTCAAATCTTTGAGCATCAAAGGAGAACAAAGAGTCAGTTCCAGTCTATTTTCTTTCCCTATCTGACCTGTCTCTCAGAAATGTTGTTAGGGTTACTTTTTGCAAGACAAGAGCTTCTGCAGCATCAGTGTTGCTGTTTAGGAGCATTTACTTCCTGTATTGGAGATTCTGGTCTTCTTTGTAGAGTCCCAGCAGTGACTGCCTGAGCACAGCCTGTGCCTGCTGCTGTAGGCAGGCCTGTGAAGGGCCTTCCTGCAGTCTCTCTGCAGACTGAACTGGCTTTTCTCCAGCACTTTCCACAGAGTCACAGGAATACTCAGGTCGCAAAAGACCCCTGGGATCCCCTGCTCTACAGAGTTCACCTCTAAACCACAGCCCCAAGCACCACATCCAAACAACCTTTAAACACCTCCAGGGTTGGTGACTCCACCACCTCCCTGGGCAGCCTGTGCCAGCATCTGACCACTCTTGCTGGGAAGTAAATCTTCCTAATGTCCAGCCTAAGCCTGCCCTGCTGCAGCCTGAGGCCATCACTAACTGCCTGTGAAAAGCGACCAGCACCAACCTCTCCACAGCCTGCTCTCAGGTAGCTGTAGACAGTGATGAGGTCTCTCCTCAGCCTCCTTCTCTTTAAACTAACCATCCCCAGCTCCTTCAGTTGCTCTTCACAAGATTTATTCCCCAGGCCCTTCACAGCTTCCTTGCCCTCCTCTGCACTGGCTCCAGCACCTCCACATCCCTCTTGTATTGAGGTGCCCCAAACTGAACACAGTACTCAAGCTGTGGCCTGCCCAGAGCTGAGTCCTGCCACAGATCCCCAGTAACTTGCTTCCACTGTTCTAGCAAGCGTCATTAAGACTCTGTGGCTGAGAAAACAGAGCCCACAGCAGCTAGAGCTGGCTTTCTGTGCAAGCCCAGCACCAACTGGGACAGCTCCATCACTGACCCAGAGCTGCAGAACTCTGAGCAATTCCCAGAGGTGTTCCCACAGAACTGGCAGGGTTGGAAGGGACCTCAAAGATCATCCAGTTCCAACCTCCTGCCATAGGCAGGGACACTTCCCACTAGT
>VWYK01069993.1:0-23556 GCA_013399775.1 Semnornis frantzii
CACACACACACACACACTCATGTCCTCTCTGCAGCACACACACACAAGGCAGGAGCTGTGTGCCCAGCAGGGTCTGGGAGAGGAGGGCTGAGCTCTGCACTGGGCAGGGCTCAAACTGCCTCTGCAGTCACAGAGAAGGAGCAAAGCTGCCAGGATGCAGCTCCCTGCCTGCAGCTCTCCTGACTCCCCTGCAGAGGAGACCAAAGGGGCAGTGCAGACCAAGCCTGGAGGCGGTAGCTCTGCTGCACCCGCCTCATGCCACCTGGCAGTGGCTCGCTGCCACCCATGCCATGTGCCCTTCACCTTCCACTCCCCAGGGGCTGCCTTCCCTCTCCCCACACACAAAGATTTCTGGGATAATGAAGCTGTGTCCACTTCGGGCTTGTTTTCCCTGATGGCGTTTTCTAAGGGCTGGGGTAGCCCCTCCCCAGAAGCAGCTATTCCAGACAGCACAAAGCTGAAGGCAGCTCCAACTCCTTCTCCTGCCCAGGCTGGAGCTGGCTTTGCAGCTGCCCAAGCATAACCCAGAGGTAAAGCAGCTGAAAAGCAGCCTCTGGAGACACAGCCCTGAGGAGAGGGCCAGAGCCTCAGCACCCTGCAGGACAGCAGCATCACCATGCTGCACACAGTCCCTGGGTGACAAGGTCCACGAAGCTGCCCAAGCAGGAACCTCTCCCTCCACTGCAGCTTCCCACAGCCTGCTGCTGCAAGGAGAGCTCCTCCCTGTGCCCTTCTCCCTTAGCAGCAGCAGCACTGAGGCTGATGTCTGCCTCCAGCATCGTTTTCCAAGCTCACACCAACTAACCCTGCAGACCAGGCCCCAGGTCTGCCAGAGCAGTGCTCAGCGTTCCAGCAACAACAGAAGTGCTCAGACCATGCAGAAATACTGGAACAGACTGGAAATAGGGGGTGGGGGTGAGTGGGGTACCCCACATGTCTGCACCCCTAGGCTGGAGGGGCTGAAAGCTGCATGGAGAGTAGGCTCCAGACCCACCTTCCTCTGGTCACCCTAAAATCAAACCTGTGGGATCTGTCCCTTCTGTTCCAAACTCCAACCATTCACCTAAGAGCAGCCTCCTGGCCTACAAAATTCTCCACCAGAGCATCCAGTCCAGTCCTTCTTGCCTGCAAAGAGTAACAAACTGTCCCAAACTCAGCTGTGACAACAATGAACATGTTTGTTTGTCTGGCAGAGGGAGGGGGAAATCACTGGCAAGGGCTGGAGGAAAAGGAAGAAGCAAACAATTTAACCAGTTCACAGTAAAGGGAAGAAAAGTTCCTTCCAGAATCCCTGGAGCAGCAGCAGAACTCACCCCTGTGCTGAGCAGGCAGGAGGGACCTGTGGTGCTCTGCTCACCACCAGCAGCCAGAGCAGCCCTGCCCAGGGCTCCAGAGCCCCCTCAGGATTTCGCAGCATCACAGAATTGTCAGGGTTGGAAGGGACCCCAAGGATCCTCTCAGATCCAACCCTTTGCCATGGGCAGGGACACCTCACACTAGAGCAGGTTGCTCAGAGCCACATCCAGCCTGGCCTTAAACACCTCCAGGGATGAGGCTTCCACCACCTCCCTGGGCAATCCCTGCCAGGCTCTCACCACCTTCATGCTGAAGAACTTCTTCCTAACATCCAGTCTGACTCTCCTCATTTCCAGTTTTGCTCCATTCCCCCCAGTCCTATCACCACCCAACACCATAAAAAGTCCCTCCCCAGCCTTCTTGTAGCCCACTTCGGATACTGGAAGGCCACAAGAAGGTCTCCTTGGATTAAGTACTAAGCAAAATGTGCTTTGGTCAGTAAACTGCTCCCACCCCCCCCACCCCCCAAACTGTCCAGCCACAGAAAAACTGCAGGTAAGGAAGTGGAAGAGCAGGGTGCTGAGGAGAGGCCATCCCAGGGCTTCACCTGCCTCAGTGCAGCCACGGAGTCACACCCAGGCACACCAAGTGGCTTGCAGTGCACTGGGGAAGGTTTGTCACAGCTCTGTGTCATCAGCAGCTGCAGAGCAAGGGTTGCAGGGCTGCTTCCACCCCCAAGGACAAGCACCCAGGGACCTTTGGCTGCAGCAGCCACCAGATGTGCAGGTCTGCCACTGGACATGTGCAGCAGCCAGAGGAAGCAGCTGCCTTCACCCACCCACACTGCCTCAGGATGTGGCCAGGTAGTGGAGCAGAGCAGAGAGGTGCTGAGCAGCCAGCACCACACATTGCTGCTCACACCACCCCCTCCTCCAACCCCCACTCCTGCTGGGCTTGGGAAATCTAACCCCAGAGCCTCCATGCCAAGCATCTGGAGCAAGGAGTTCACTCTGCTGCTCAGGAAGCCTCTCTGGGTGAGGAGTGCCCCTGGCTAACACAGAAGGGTGGCACCAGCTCTGGCCATGCCACTCTGCACCATGGAGCAAGGCAGCACCTGGTGACAGAACAGTCCCAAGCCTGCCAGGGGAGCTGGGTGCAGAAGCACAATGTTCTGGCACACATGCCAAGGCTGGAACCCTCCTGGAGAGGAGTTCCTCCTGCCTGCTCACTGCTTGCAAAAGACCTTTGAGCTCACCCAGCACAACCATTCTCTAGCTCTACCAAGGCTGGCGCTGAACCATGGCCCTCAGCACCACACCTCTTAAACACCACCAGGGATGGGGACTCAGCCCCCTCCCTGGGCAGCCTGTGCCAGGCTTCCAGAACCCCTTCAGTGAAGAAGTTTCTTCTAACATCCAACCTAAACCTACCCTGGGGCAACCTGAGGCCATCTCCTCTCACCCTGTCACTTGTTACTAGGGAGAAGAGACCAAGGATGAAGCAGAGGCAGTGCTGGAGGGACCCTTCCAGATCACACCCAGGAGGATCCAGAAGCACAGCCCTGATGCAGGTCACAATCTGCTCTCCCAAACTGGGCACCAGGAGGGAATGTCCTTCCCCTGGCAGCCAGTCCACACATGGACATGCCACCCTCTCTGCATGCCACACCAGGAGCTCTCTGCAGTCCTCTCTGCAGGACAGCTGTACTAAGCCAGGCAAAGCACTGCAGGACAAGGACCCAGCCCAATCAGCCCCAAAACCTCTAGATTTAGGCTGAGGATGACAGGATCACAGATGTCAGGGGTTGGAAGGGCCCTCTGGAGAGCATCCAGTCCAACCCTCCTGCCAGAGCAGGACATGATCTAGCACAGGGCACACAGGAACACATCCAGACAGGGCTGGAAAGCCTCCAGAGAAGGAGACTCCACAACCTCTCTGGGTAGCCTGTGCCAGGGCTCTGGGAGCCTTACAGCAAAGAAGTTCTTCCTCATGCTGAGGTGGAACCTCCTGTGCCATACCTTACATCCATTGCTCCTTGGCCTATCCCAAGGTGCAACTGAGCAGAGCCTGTGTCCCCCCTCCTGACCCCCAGCCCTCAGGTATAGATAGGCATTGACCAGATCCCCTCTCAGTCTTCTCCTCACCAGACCCAGCAGCCCCAGGTCCCTCAGCCTCCCCTCGCAGGGCTCCAGCCCCTTCAGCATCCTTGCAGCCCTCTGCTGGACTCTTCCGAGCAGATCCCTGCCCCTTTGCCACATCTCCAGCCCCACTGTGCTGCTGCCACCCCAGGGGGGGTTCCCCTCTCCCGGAGGCAGCACCAAGCACCCACTGTGCCACTCCAGGCAGACCCCTGGCAGGCAAGAGGCCACCTTTACCTTGCCCCCTCCGGGCTGGTGCTTCAGGTTCTCAGTGGAGCCAATTTTGGACTTGACGTTTTTCAGGTCGGGCATGGGCGCGGCTGAGGGCTGGACTCGAGTCTTGGCAGAGGCAGGAGACTTGGGTGGGGTACGAACCACTGCCACCTTCTTGGGCTCCCTGGCTGGTGGGGTGGGCAGAGAGGGAGTGCGGGAACGGCTGCCTGGAGTCCCGGGGGAGCCAGGACTGCTGTAACCGCTTCTGTCTCCAGACTTGGGCTGCTCACCTGCGGAGGCAAGCGCAGGGTAAGCGACCCCCGGAGGGGCACACAGCCCCTGCCCTGCTCATGCCTGCCCCTGGGGCTGTGCCCCCTCGGTGCCAGCCCCACCAGCAGGCAGTTTTGCTTCCCTCTGCTTGGCCTGGGAGTGCTCACTGTGGCTAAAGGCAATTCCCTCTGCTTGGTGTGGGAGTGCTCACTGTGGCTAAAGGCAATTCCCTCTGCTTGGTGTGGGAGTGCTCACTGTGGCTAAAGGCAATTCCCTCTGCTTGGTGTGGGAGTGCTCACTGTGGCTAAAGGCAATTCCCTCTGCTTGGTGTGGGAGTGCTCACTGTGGCTAAAGGCAATTCCCTCTGCTTGGTGTGGGAGTGCTCACTGTGGCTAAAGGCAATTCCCTCTGCTTGGTGTGGGAGTGCTCACTGTGGCTAAAGGCAATTCCCTCTGCTTGGTGTGGGAGTGCTCACTGTGGCTAAAGGCAATTCCCTCTGCTTGGTGTGGGAGTGCTCACTGTGGCTAAAGGCAATTCCCTCTGCTTGGTGTGGGAGTGCTCACTGTGGCTAAAGGCAATTCCCTCTGCTTGGTGTGGGAGTGCTCACTGTGGCTAAAGGCAATTCCCTCTGCTTGGTGTGGGAGTGCTCACTGTGGCTAAAGGCAATTCCCTCTGCTTGGTGTGGGAGTGCTCACTGTGGCTAAAGGCAATTCCCTCTGCTTGGTGTGGGAGTGCTCACTGTGGCTAAAGGCAATTCCCTCTGCTTGGTGTGGGAGTGCTCACTGTGGCTAAAGGCTATTCCCTCCTTGCCCAGAGCAAAAATGGTCTTAGCTGTAGAAGTTCCCAGCCCAGCCCCAGGCATGCAGGACAATTAGGGACACACTCAAAGCACTTTGCTGTTAGCAGGTCGGAAGCACTTCTAGAGCACAACTCGAAGCCATTAAAGGAAGCTGATCACTCAGCAGCTTAGAACTGCCCCCACCTTGAGGTGAAATGGGAAAAGAAGAGAAACCCCTTGAACATCACCTTTCTCGGACTTGGCTGCTGCAGGAGGTGGTTTTTTCTGCTCCTTCCTGCCTGTTTAATGAATGAGAGAGATGCTTAAACACAACAGAGCTGGAAGCTGCGTGGATTGATGCTTTTTTGTGGGCAGCCCTGCTTAAGGATGAGAACTGGAAACAGGCAGGGAAATGCAGGGCCTGAATGGGAGTTCACAGTGCCTGATGCTCTCTGGGGGTTTCTTCTCTGGGCATTAATGGGCTAAGCTCCACTCCTGCAATCGAAGGACTGAATCCTCTTGCCCCTGCTCTTTGTGAAGTATTGTACAAGAGAGAAGGAATAGATGGGTTAAAAAAAAAACAAACCCCAAACCCAGGGAGCTGCCTGAATCTTCCAAGCTGCAGGAAATGCCAACCAGATAAATCAGCTGTATGCAGGGAGCAGATACAGCAGCACCCAGACAGGTTCACTGCAGAGGGCTCAGCCCTAGCTCTGCCCCACAGCCCCACGTGAGGAGCCTGAGCAGCTCTGAAGGACCACAGAGACCTCCCCCTGCTGGCCCTGCCCTTGCTTAAGTGCCAGGCACAACCTTGGCACCGGGGCAAACTCTACCTGAACTGCATGGAGAACCAAAGCAGAGCCTTGGGAGTCAACAGGCAGCAAGGGAAGGCTCCCTGCATCACTCACCAGAGCTGGGAGGTGTCTTGGGGGCCGTGGGGGTCTTTGCTGGGATGCGAGTGGCATTGGTAGAGTTCCTCTGCCCGGCCCCGGACCGCGGTGTGCCAGTCTTGGTGCCACCTCTCATCTCTGGGCCCTGGGGGTGCAAGGGGGAAAGGCTGAGGCAGGGGGATCTGCCCAGGGATGGGCTGCCAACCCTTCATGGACCCACACGAGACCCTTCTTCCCCCCTCCCTGACAGCCCACAGGGAGCTGTGCTGTGCCCACCCACATCCTGTGTCCCATCACCATCACTGCTGTCCCTCCTGGGCTGGCAAAGTGGCTCTGCTGCTCTCACTTGTGAGCTCTCAGCTTCACCTGCACCTACACCACACACTCAGCTGTTCCACACCTTTGCTGTCTACATTTCACTGTTTTGCTTCCCCTGTCCTGCTAAAATTTTGTATATAACTGAAACAAATCCATTGCTGGACCAAAGGCTGTGTTCAGAGCAGTGTCAGCCTCCAAAAGCAGAGGCAGCTCCTTCACCCAGCCTGTGCCACCCACTGCTGTGACATGTGGCATGCACAGCACCTCCAGTGGCATGGAAACAGCCACAGGCTGTTGCTTTCTGATCCTGTAGAAGCTGCCCCAGCTCTGTCTCCTTCTCCTGCTGGTTTGTGTATAAATGCTCAGGAAAGAAATAATTACAGAATCCCTTTGGTTGGAAAAGACCTTTAAGGGCACCCAGCCCAACCCCTCAGCATCACAGCCCCATGGCTTGGGGACCATGGAGATCCATGTTTCAGGGATCCCAAGTTTTCAGGGATGGAGACTGCATCACTGCTCTGGGCAGCCTGGGCCAGAGCTGGACAACCCTTTTGGGGATGAAATTGTTCCTCATGTCCAACCTAAACCTCCCCTGGCACAACTTGAGGCCATTTCCTCTCATCCTGGCACTTGTTCCTTGGGAGAAAAAAAAGCAATCCCCCAGCTGGCTTCAGCCTCCTTTCTTGGAGCTGCAGAGAGCAATGAGCTCTGCCCTCAGCCTCCTCTGCTCCACACTGCACACCCTCAGCTCCCTCAGCTGCTCCTGCCCAGCCCTGTTCCCTAGACTCTTCACCACCTCTGTTGCCCTTCTCTGGACCCACTCCAGCCCCTCGATGTCCTTGGAGTGAGGGGCCCCAAACTGAACCCCAGATTCGTGGTGTGGGCTCACCAGTGCCAGTGCCAATTGAGGAGCTGTGTGGTCCCAGAGCAGAGCTGCTGCCACCCCTCCCACAGCAAACCCACCTCCCACTGCCTGTGCCCTGCCACCTCAGCCCTCCCTCTCACCCTGGCTGCCTCTGGCTGCCTCAACACACCAAGGGAAGCTCCAAGCTGCCTGCACTCTGTGCAAGCCAGCAGGGTGGTGTTTCCTGCTCTCCATGCAGCACCTGGCAGGGCTGGCTGTACTGCATTCCAAACACAGCTGCTGCCTGCAGCCAACCCACCCAGAAAACCCAGCAGAGAGCTGCAAGAGCCAAAAAAAAAAATCCTGGAAGAGCAAAGAGAGACCTGAAATGCCTCAGGGAGAGCAGGTAACACCCTGCAGCAGTGAGATTCTTCTGCTGTAATGCAGTGCAGTGCAGCCTCTCATCCAGAGGCTGAGGAGATCCACCCAGGGTTGCCAACCAGAAGCAGCATGGCCAGCAGCTCAAGGGAGGTGATTCTGCCCCTCTGCTCTGCTCTTCTCAGACCCCACCTGGGGCACTGTGTCCAGTTCTGCGGCCCTCAAGGACATGGAACTGCTGGAGAGGGTCCAGAGGAGGGCCACAAAGATCAAAGTGGGCAACAGGTTGGGAGAGTTGGGGGTGTGCAGCCTGGGGGAGGCTCCAGGGAGACCTTAGGGCAGGCTGTCAGTGCCTGGAGAAGGACTTTTTATATGGGCCTGTGGTGATAGGCCAAGGGGCAATGGTTCGAAAGTAGATCAGAGAAGATTTAGATTGGACATTGGGAAGAAGTTCTCCACCACGAGGGTGGTGAGAGACTGGCACAGGCTGCCCAGAATAGTTGTGAATGCCTCATCCCTGGAAGTGCTGAAGGAGGCTTTGAGCAGCCTGGTCCAGTGGGAGGTGTCCCTGTGCATGGCAGGGGGTTGGAACTGGATGACCTTTGGGGTCCCTTCCAATACCAGAACTGCAGCCACTGGAGGGGAAGCAGATCCCAACCCCTTCCACTGACAGGGACTGCCCAGCCACACACTGCCAACCATCAGACCTGCCAGGAGTGCTTCGAGGTGCTCTCAGGGGCAGCTTTGCCTCTCTCACATCCCATTGCCTTACCTTGGCTCTGGTTTCTTGTGTTCCTGTACTGGCAGGTCGGGAGGTGGCAGAAGAGCCTCGTTTAGAGGTGGAAGCAGGGCTGGAGGGAGCTTTCCAAGGGGCTGTGCTAGAGGAGGTGTGTCGGTGGGGGGGGATGGAGGGTCTAGCACCTGGGGGGTTGGCAGTGCAAGGTGAGGATTTCTTAAACATGGAAACAAAAATAAAATGGGAACAACAGAAAAATAACATCAGTATGGGAGGGAAACACAAAGGGATCACTGGCACCAAGCAGGAGTGGAAGGTGCAGTCCTGGGCTGGAACTGCCCTGCCCTGCAGCACAGAGCTGTGGGCTCTGCTGGCACCCAGGGCTGCACTGGCAGGTCTGGCATCCCTTGGCCCTGCTCCTCCCCAACAGGGCACAACAACACCCAAACCCCTTTCTAGGGCATCACCCTGTGCCAGCCTGCCCCTGCCACCAACGACCCTGCAGCACCAGCAGCAGGCTTCACCCTTTGAACTGCTTCATTTCCTTCCAAGCTCTCAGTGCTCTGCTGGCAAAGGCACTGCAGGAACAGCACCACCAGCACCAGCAGCAGCAGCAGCAGCAGCATGTCTGGGAGCTGCAGATGACTGCTCCCAGGGCTCCCAGCCCCATCCCAGCTGCTCTGTCAATAAGGGATCTTGATCCAGAAGGCTGCTTGGGATCCTGGCAAATGCCTGCTCTGGACAGCCCTGCCAAAGCTCCCCATGGGAGAAACTTGGAGTTTGCAGTGCTTGAAGGTAAGCATAACCCTCACCTTTAACCCTTCACCCACCAGCTTGCCCATTTTGCTGCCTGGGCACCAGCCAGGAGAAGCAGCAGCTGAACTACAGCTCCTCCAACCCAGCAGTGTGGCAGATGTCCCTTAAACCTCTGAGAGATGTCCCTTAAACCCCTGGAAGACTCCTCAGTGGTGCCCAGTGAAAGGGGGAGTGGCACAACTGGAAGCCAAGAGGGTCCATCAGGAGAAACCTCTTGGTTTGGAGGGTTCAGAGCCCTGGAGCAGGCTGCCCAGAGAGGTTGTGGAGTCTCCTTTGCAGAGATTCCAAACCCATCCAGACATTGAGGTCACTGCCCAACCTGCTTTAGCCAGGAGGGCTGGACCAGATGACCCCCAGAGGTCCCTTCCAGCCCCTACCATTCTGTGATTCTGGCACTTGCCCACTCTAAACCCTGCTCCTCACCCACAGCTCAGCAGCTGCAAGGCCTGGAGCATTTCATTTCTACTTCACCTACACGTTTTGCTCTTTTCACTGCTGCTCTGCTTGTCCTCAGTCCAGCCCAACACACTTTTGAGTCTGCTCTCACACCAGTTTGCCCCACTCAGATCTGATGCCTGCTTGCCAGCCTCAGGCTGAGAAATGCTCTCCCTAACTCCCACCCACCCCCAGGACCCACAGCTCTGCTGCAGGCTTGGCTCATCCTTGCCACCAAAGCTCACCAGCGACTGCACCATCCAAACCAGGATGAGGGAAGGAAAAATGAAAGCACTCTGCAAGACAGATGGCAAACCAAAAGCTAAGGGCAGAGGGCTCCTGAGGGGCACAAGCTCAGGCAGGGAGGGCAGGAGAGGGGGTCAGGACCATGCGAGGTGCTCAGCACCACCACCTCTGGCTCTGGGTTTTTGCTTACCTTGGGTTTCTTCTCCTCAGCTTCAGTCCCTTCCTTGTCAACACGTCCTGACAAATGGAGAGACACAAGTCAGAGGTCTTGGGCCTGGTCAGCAGGCTCTAGAGAGATGGCAGTGCCTGTGCTGCAGTGAGATGCAAACTGGAGGGAGGGTTTCTGTGTTCCTGCCCCCCTGAAATGAAAAACTGCTCTTAGGAATGTCCCAAAGCCTCTCCTTTCCTGCAGAGCTATCTCCACATCCTAGAGACATCAAGAGATGAGCAGGTTACCCAGGGAGGTGGTGAAGCCTCAGCCCTGGAGGTCTTTGAGGCCATGCTGGATGTGGCCCTGAGCAACCTGAACTAGTGTGAGGTGTCCCTGCCCATGGCAGGGGCTTGGAGCTGGATGAGCCTTGGGGTCCCTTCCAGCCCTGACAGTTCTGTGATTCTGTGACCCTGTGCACAGGCAGCAGGCAGCAACAGACCAAGGTTTGCAGGAGTCCACTCTGCCCAGACTTGCACTCAGTGCCAGGAGCAGCAGCTCAGTTTGGGACAGAGCAGTTCTCCTCTCAGCCCTGGACATGAGCCCTCCTCTCTAAAACACCTTTTGGGCTCTAACAAGCATACAAATAAAGAGCACAGCTGAAGGATGCCCCAAGTGAAGCAGCTCTGGGCTGCTCATGATCTGATTTAAAGCAGCTGCTCAGAGTGTCAGTGTTGAGAGGCAGTTCTGCACTTGGCTGTTGTTAACTCCCTTCTCTCCTGGCATGCTGCTTCCATCTGGGTCAGGCCCTGCAGGGTCTGAAGGCTTTAGCTGTTGAGCTGTTGGTTTGCCCAGAGAAGCTGTGGATGCCTCAGCCCTGGAGGTGTCCAAGGCCAGGCTGGATGAGGCTTTCAGCAGCCTGGGCTGGTGAGAGGTGTCTGGGCTCATGGCAGGGGAGGTTGGGACTGGATGATCTTTGGGGTCCCTTCTGGCTCAGGCCATTCTCTGATCTGCACCAAGCTTGCAGTGCCTCAGAGTATTGCAGTGTTGTGCCCAACTACCCTGCAAGCATGGCAGAGTGCAGCACCTCTGTGGAGATTGGAGAGAGGAAGCAGAGTTCATGCTGGGACACTCAGAACAAAGCTCCCTCCCCCTGCTGCCATCTAATTGCTCCCTAATCCCACGGATACCCTCCCTAGTGTTTTGGAAACCTGTTCTGAGGGGTGAGCCCTCCCCCAGTGACCTGAAGAGTGTCACTGACCCAGCACTGACCCACCCCAGCAGCCACTGCTGAGGCTGCTGCATGCACCCTCAGCCACTTAAAGTGGGGACCAGAGCAAGGCTGGAGCAGAACAGCCCCCAAGTGCCTCTGTCTTTGAGGGAAAAGACCAGGAAATAATTAAAGGAAATTGTCCCTAATGAAGCAGAGACTCTGCTGGTCTGCAGGCAAAGCACCCCCAGCCCGTCGAGGATGCCAGGCTGTGGTGTGAGCAGCAGCACCAAGCCATGCCAAAGCCCTGCAGCACCTGGGTGAAGCTTCCTGCTGGCTTCCCAGGTCGTGAGTGAGGAGAGATCTGTGGTGAGTTTTAGCCCCGATGGGAAAAGCTGCAGCAAGAGCTCCCTCCTCAGCCTCCTGCCGCAGAGAGCAGCCTTCCCAGGCTGAGGGAAGCAGCCACAGCAGCTCTGGGGCTAAGACACTGGGCTGAAAGGCAGAGCATCCCCAGGTCAGGCCCTGGAGCTGAGGTAGAAGATGGTGAGACAGCAGTGGGGGTTGATATCCTCCTGCCTCAGCTTACTGACACAGCTCTCACTGCACAACTGAGCAGGGCCCCTGGTGAGCCCCACTGAGAGGAAAACAGCTCCTGGAGAAAGCAAAGGTCTAAGAGCTGCCCTGCTGGCAGGGATGCATTCAGCAGTGAAGTCAGACCTTCACCCAACACCAAAGGCTTGGACTAGATGAGCTTTAGAGGTCCCTTCCAACCCAAACTACTCCATGACTCTATGATTCTCAGACAGTTAAGAATGAGACTGCTGCAGCTCCAGGGTCTGATGCCCTTCCAGCCCAGGCTGCAGACACTCAGGCTGTTAGATGCACCCAAGAGCCACACAGCCAGGCAGCTCCTAACACCCCAGGCTGGGGACACAGCACCCAGAACTGGTGCTGGAGCAGGGTGTAAGAGCATGGGACATGCCATGCAGCGGGGAAGGGTCCAGTGAGCCGCAGACTTTGCCTCCACCAGCAGGCAGGAGCAGATCTCTAAGGGACAGGAGCAAGGAGGGACCCTCCCCAAGGTCTCCCCTGCCTTTGTCCTCCTGCCTGCCCTGTGGGGAGTGACAGCAGACACATGCAAACCAGGTGGCACATGTGCTGCTGGAGCAAGCCGCAGGGTCAGCCCCCTCCAGCATGCCAGTCACCAGCCAGGTCTTCATCCTCCTGCAGCTGCCAGGCAGGGCTTAAGGTGCCCACCCCACGGATCCAAGGAAACCAAACCAAAACCAGCACCATGCAGGGGATGCCAAACCCAAGCACGAGGCTCTGGCATCAGGACACTCAGGGGCAAAGTAGAGAGGGCAGCAGGGGCAGGGGGAAGCGGCGGCACTCGTCCGGTGGCTCACAGCAAAGGTCCCAAGCAGCAGGCCTGGAGAGGAGGCAGCAAGCTGCTGGGTCAGGCAGCCCTGTCCTGAGCAAGCCCCCAGCAAGGTGAGCTGAGGGCAGGCAGAGCAGGCACAGACCTTTCGGCAGCGGGACGCGGCTGACAGCCCTGTCTGCAGCCTGGGCAGAGAGCTTCTTCTTGGGCCTCCTGTGCTCTCCTGTGCCTGCCACAGCCTCTTCCAGAGCAGCTTCTTGGTCTTCAGCATCACCTTTTACCTCAGCAGCTGTTTCTTGCAGGGCTCCAGAACCTTCTCCCTCCCCAGGCTCTGCTTCTCGTTGGGAGATGACTCCGGAGGGCTCTGATGGGACATTTGTATCTTCCTCCCCCCTCAACGTTTGTCTGCTCTGCTCTTGGTCCTCTCCTGCCTTGTGTGACTCAGCTTCAGCCTCTCGTGGGATGCCTCTGGGGACATCTTGGGGCTTGTCCTCTCCTAAGCCACGTTCTTCATGAGCCTCCCTGGCAGCTGCTGGACAGGACCCCACGTCAGGCCCTCGTGGACCGTGCTGACCCCCCGGGGAAAGCAAAACCTGCTCAGAGGCTTCATCGACATCGCGATCCTCATCCCTCTGCTGCCCACTCACATCTTCTTTCAGTGGGGCTCTGGCACCCAAGGCAGATGGTTGCTCTCCAGCCTGGGTGCCAGCTGTGCCGCCCGCTCCTGCCAGCCCCTGGGTGTGCGCAGCAGGACCCAGCGCTGGATCCACGCCGAAGCCTTCTCTGCCCCCACGGTCCCACGACTCACTGCTGCCTTCTCTGGAGCCTTGGTACATCTCCAGGGGGATTGGGATGGTGACCTCGATTCGGGTGGGAGCTGCTGTGGGAGCCTTCGGTTCGCGTGGCAGAGGCTGCTGGAGGAGCCCAGCTGCCAGCTCGGTGGCCTGGAGCTCTCTTCTCACTGCATCTCCCACAGCTTCCTGAGGGCCAGGCTCTGGCTGCCCTGGAGCTGAAGATGCAGGGCACGAAGCATGGCAAACAATTAGCACAGCAGAGAGGTCAGGGACGTGGTGCTGGAGAGAGACTCAGCATTTCTCAGGACAAGAAGAGCAAGTCCCACTCGGCCCCGTGGAGCTGAGCACTCACTGCTGTGGTGGCTTCTGCCTCTCAGGAAGCTTAGATCCCCATGGCCAGCAGCAGCACTGCAGCCACAGACCTGACTCCTCCCCGGGGCTGGTTTCAGAGGTGATTTGGATGTGCAACCACCACCACCTCCCACACCTGAGCTCTGGGAGCTGGGGTAGCCACAGAGGCTCTCAGAAGCCAAGAGCAAAGCCATTCCCTAGCCTAACATCACCACTGGCCCAGTGCCTTGCTGGTCATTGCCACCTCTTCCTGCCTCAAGGGCCTGAAGAAAAGCCTCCCCTGCTTCAGGGGCTCACCAAACCCCTCCAGTCCTCCCTTGCAGGACATGTGCATGCAGACATGGCACCATCATGGCACCACATTACACCCTCCCAGAGCTCAAATCATCTCTGCTTTGTTCTCCAGAGCATTTCTGCTGCCCACAAGCCTGGGGAAGAGCAATCCTGCATCTCCTGGCTCACTTCTGTGCATCTCACCAGCCACTGGAGCAGGCAACCTCGGTGGAGAGGACCAGAAGTGAAAAGAAGTGGCTGTGGCCACAGCAGTTTGGGATCCTGCACCCACTGGGGCTGATCAGAGCTCCAGCTCTGCTGCCAGCACTTGGGCAGAGCAGGAAGTGTGGCAGTTAAAACCCCAAAGTCAAGTCACAGAGACACAGATCTCTCCTTTTCCTTTTTCTGGGGGTGTGTGGAATTCTGCTCTGGGGCTGATCTCATGCATGACACAGACCTTTACCAAGCCCACATTTTTTGCTTGAGCTGGAGCCTTTCTGGTAGAAATTCATCCAGCTGAAGCAGAGTTGCACTGAGCAATGGAGAACTCACCCTGACCACAGGCAAACTGCCCTGAAGCCCTAGCAAGGATGAGCACCTCCAAGTATGGACCTGTCCAGCTTCAAAGACTCTTTGGTCCTTTTGACCACTGCTGGGGTGAAACCAAGAGCCCAGAGCAGAGCATTCCAGTACTGAGCTCCTGGTTGTTGCTTTGATAGGTGAACAAACAGGATCCAAACAAGAGAAGCTGAGACTGATTTGGTCTTCTTTCAATGCTGTCCTTGTTCTAAAGAGACTATAATGGTTAAGTGAATGACCACACAGGGACCTGCAGATGAGTGGTTTAGGAGGAACTGGGAGGTGATGTTTGAAATGTGGCATCCAGAAATACCTTTTGTAACCAGGGGGATCTGGAAGGTGTTTGTGCAGTAGCAAGCAGGCTGCCCTGGTGCATTCTGGACACAAAGAAAGAGCAGGGGCAGGGAGGCTGTGGATGGCTCCTCCCTGGGGTTGTTTCAAGGCCAGGCTGGAGGAGGCCTGGAGCATCTGAGTCTGGTTGAGAGGTGTCCCTGGGCATGGAGGGGAGGTTGGAGCAGATGATCCCTGAGGTCCCTCCCAACCTGAGCCATTCCAGGAGCACTGACACTGCTGCAGAGTCAGGTCCTGTCCAGAGCACTCCCACACTGCAGGGGTTCTGAGGCAGTACCAGGTCAAGACTGGCAGAATGGCACCTGTGCACCATCAGAAGATGCTTTTCCACCTGAGACTCCAAAGACAGAGGTTTTGTCATGCTCCACCTTCACTGCAAATATCATTTATTCAAATGCCACCATGTGAAAAACAAAGGTGGCAGCAAGGAGAGACCCAAGGCTGTGGGTACTGATCATGGAGTTCTCTCCCACATCCAAGAGAACCATTGGAAGGAAGCAGCAGAGGATCACAAATACACTTTCACAGAGGTAACAATTCACATAAGAACCCAGAATTGTCACATGCAGGCTGTGCCAGAGCTCCAGCTAAGCTCTGTGTCCCCACACCTGACAGTGCAAAGATCCCAGGGTGCTACCAGAAGCTCTCATGGAAAATCTGCTGAGAAACAGCAGCTGGAACCAGACTGGGCCAGGGCAGACAGAAGAGAGAACTTCACTCCCCTCCTGCTAGCAGCCCTGGTTACTTTTTCTGCAGTGCTGTCACTGTTTGAAACACAGAAGAGCTGCCAGCCCAAGAACCACTGGAGAGGCAAGCAAAGGTTCTGTGCTAACTGCAGGAAGCAGAACTGTGCTCATGTGGAAAGCAAAGGCACCAGAATTCTGCCCTGAGCAAAGGAGGCAGAGACCTATTTAATTCTTTAAAAGACACAGATGCTTGTGAAGGCTCTGATGCAGCCAGGAGGAGGAAGGATGCTGCTCAAGCAGCTGGAGGGATTTGTGTGCAGAAAACAGCCACAGAAAATGGAGTTTAGTGAAGGCTTTCAACAGCACAGCAAATGGGTGCTTGGTGTACTGGTGCTAGCAACACCAGAGTGGGGCTGAACAGCTAAGCTGGGGCTGGGTGCTCTGAGAAAATCCCACCCTGAAGCTTTCCATCAGGTCAAGAGAGGCTTTCCAGAGAGCCAAGAGGTCCCTGCCTCATTTCTTGGCTCATCTGAGCAGACAATTAATGGTCTATAAAACAACTTCCTGCCCACCATGCCTGGCTCTGCCTGTCACACTGCCTAAGGCTGGGATGAGACCACCCCAGAGCTCAAGTCAGGGCCCCTGTGGGCAGCTCTGAGTTGTTTTGCTCAACAAGAGCTCAACAATTCACTTCCTTGCTGTGTGACTCTCAGGGCACAAAACTGCTGAGCAGCTCCTCCTGGATAACCTTTAGAGTGAGGGTGGTGAGAGCCTGGCACAGGCTGCCCAGGGAGGCTGTGGATGCCCCCTCCTTGGAGGTGTGCAAGCCCAGGGTGGATGAGACCCTGAGCAATGTGGATGAGTGGGAGGAGTCCCTGCCCACGGCAGGGGGGTGGAACTGGATGATCCTGAAGGTCCCTTCCAACCCAACCCACTCCATGGCTGCATGAATTCAGGAACTGCACATCCCAGCAGCTCCTCCCCTTTGGGCCAGGCTGCTCTGCAATGGGACAAGCAAGCAGCAGGCCTCCAGCCACAGACAGAGCAAAGTGGTGCAGGATGAGCTGCAGCCTCCCCGAACGCTGGGACAGCCACAGCCTGTGTGACCCTCCCCTGGAAGGAGACCTGCAGAATGCTCCTGCAGTGCAGTGTCTGCATGGCAGAAGGAAGCTCCCCAGGCACCAGACACACCTGTGGGCAGCAAAAACTGCACCCAGAGGCAGATGGTTCACTGACCTTGAGTGGCATCTCCTGCAGCATGGTCCTCTAGGTTGGGGGTGGCTCCTACACCTGCTTCTTCAGCTGCTCCAGGGCAGGAAACAATGGGAAAAACAAGGTCACAACGAGGAGGAGGAGGCTCAGGGGTCTGCCCAGAAGGTTTCTTTACCTCCCTGCTGATGCTGCCCAGTGCTGGTTTGTAGGTAGAAAGGCAGAAAGGCAACCAGCCCACGCCAGCGATGCATCAAGGTCTGCCCAGCCTGTGCTGTACCAGGCCGGAGGTGAATCTCCCCAGCTGGCACATCCTGGGCAGCAGGGTAGTACAAGCTCCTCCAGGCAGAGATGCAGGGAAGAGGCTGTTAAGGAGCAGGGAAACTCCTGCACTTAGGTCTCCTCTTCTGCCTGCACACAGAGCTTATGCTACGAGCAGCACTCCCATGAAGGACAAACTCTTACCTGTGCCCTTGGTGCCTGTTGCAGGGACCTCAGGGCTCTGTGCCACAGGCAGCAGCTACTGACCTGCCCCAGCCCTGCCATTCCAGGGGCACTGAGACCCTCGGGGAGCACTAATTTCTTCACAGACAAAAATGAAGGTTGGTCTCTTTTCAGAGCTGACTTCAGTTTGTTATTTGACTGCTTTCAACCAGCTTGATCTTATCAATGCTGATCAGGAGCTAAAGGCTGGGGGCAAGAGGCTGGGGCCAGGCTCTGCTCAGTGGTGTCCAGGGCCAGGACAAGGGGCAGTGGGCACAAACTGGAACCCAGGAGGTTCCATCTGAACAGCAGGAGAAAATTCTTTGCTGTGAGGGTGCAGAGCCCTGGATCAGGCTGCCCAGAGAGGTTGTGGAGTCTCCTCTAGAGAGATTCCAACCTCACCTGGGCATTGCTGGGCAAGCTGCTGTGGGTGCCCTGCTTTAGCAGGGGGTTGGGCTGGATGATCTCCAGAGGTCCCTTCCCACCCCCACCACGCTGAGATTCTGCCATTCTATTTGCATGCCACAGGTCTACAGCCAAACCAGGACCTCCCCCATTTCCCCAGGAGCTCAGGACACACTGTCCTGGCTCCCTGGTGCAGTCACATCCTGGAGTAGAGGCTTCACAGCCCTGTTGGCATCCTGCACCTCAGCCCTTCAGGGCTCTGCCTGGGGACTGGATGCAGGACAGACAATTTGCTTGCCCACGAGGTTGTGCTGTGGGCTGGTTTCAGTGTCCAGGCACCAGCAGAAGCCTATTTCCAGCCCACAGCTCTCTCAGGTCCTGCCTGGTGCTTCCAGAACAAGCCAGCAGCTCTCACACAGGGGCCACAGACTCACTTGTCACACAGACCTCCCAGAGCTTTCCCAGGAGCTCCTGGCCCCTTGGACACACACAGCAGTGCTGCAGCTTCTGGCTCTGCCCTCGAAAGACCCCCAGCACCCCCTGGGCAGCCAGGCCCAGCTGGAGTGGTTGCCCACAGAGCATTCAGGTTGGATTAGGCACTTCACTTCCTCTGCATTGTCCTCAACAGGCGCCGGCAGGCACAGCACTGCTGCAGTGCCCTGGTTTCACCTGCCTGGGCTGGGCACCAGGGAGAGAAGCAGCAAGGTCCTGCCTGACCACCTGCCCTCACCAGCAAGGCAGAGCTGCTGGCAGAGGTAAGCACTTAGCCTGGAGGTGGGGGGCAAAGCCCCCACGGAGACAGCAGACAAAGATTGTCAGATGCAGAGCTGAGAGAGAAGAGCAGAGAAGACTGCAAGATCCCCCTGCTTGGGGAAGGCAAGAGGGCAACTGCAAGATGGGAACTGCCTGAAAAGGACCTGCAAGAAAGCCTGGGAGGGGCTTTTTATGAGGGCTGGCAGTGATAGGACAAGAGGGAATGGAATGAAGCTTGAGAGGAGGTTTAGACTGGAGGTTAGGAAGAAATCCTCTGTAGTGAGGGTGGTGAGACACTGGAACAGGTTGCCTGGGGAGGCTGTGGATGCTCCCTCCCTGCAGGTGTTTAAGGCCAGGTTGGCCTTAAGCAATTTGGGCTAGTGCAAGGTGTCCCTGCCCATGGCAGGGGGGTTGGAACTGGATGATCTTCGAGGTCCCTTCCAAGCCAAACCCATTCCATCAACCAAGGAATTATCCCTGCAGGCCATGGGGAAGCAAGGAGCAGAGTCAGGAGCAAAGCACCTGCAAGAGCTTCTGCAGTGCAGCTTCCAGCACTAACCAGCCCAGCTCTCTTCTCTGGCTGCATCAAGAGATGAAACTGCACCTTGGTCTCCCTCACCTGTGGTTCCTTCTGGGATCTCCCCGTGCTGCTCCACACCTCCCTGATCCTCGTGGTCTCCTTCCTCCACTAAAGGTGCTGTGGCATCTGAAAAACAACGCAGCTGTCACACAGCCCACGAGTGGCACAGCCCTGCGGGGCCAGGACCTGCCTGAAGAAGGTTTTGCTCAGGAAAAGCACCTGGGCCCCTCCCTTGAGCCAGTGCTTGTGGAAGGAGACAGCTGAGCAGGACAGGGCAAAGCCAGTAGTGCAGGGACACCAGAGCTTGTCCCCTCTGCCGCGCCAAGGGCACGGCTCCAGCACAGCCCTCACACGGCTGCAGGCTTTACCACAACCACTCTGAACACACAGCTACAGGCAGCCACCGAGGCCTGAGCTGCCTGCATGGTGATGCCACCTGCAGGGGACATCAGTGGTCAGGAGCAGGACAGAAGAGCTCCCAGCAGACCCCTCCATAAAGCACCCGAGCACTGTGGCTGCATCACTCTGGGCAGCGCCAAGACAGACACCTACCAGGGACTCTTGCTGGGCATGACAGTCCCAGCCCAACTGGGAGGGGGAACAAGACCCCCTCCTGCACCAGGCAGGCTTTAAACATTGCTTTCTTGAGCCTCACACAGAGCCACTGCACAGACAACCTCAGCCCACACCTCCACAGCCCAGGGCTGAACTGCTCAGCAGCTCTCTCCACCTGTCCTTTAGAGATCCTTTGCAAACCTTTACCTGAAGTCTCCTAGAGGGAGATACTTGGGATGAGAGCAGCCAGAGGAGCACAGAAAGTGCAGTTAATTACAACAGAGAACAGGTCTCCAGGCCACTCTGGGATTAAGATTCCTTCTACAGACATGGCACTCAGGTAATGCCCTGGAGCACCACAGAGGTGCCCTGAGTCCTGCCAGCATGGCCTTACACCAGCACAAAGTTTGGTTCATGCATAGACTCTGCCCACATCATCATTCCAGCAGGTAAACAGAGAGGGGGCTAAAACAAGAGCTGCAGGGTGCAGCTACCTCTGCAAGGGAGCCCAGCAACCAGGATCTGCTGGTAGGAACTTGGAGGAGCACAACGCTGCAAACCTCTGGCCCTGGGAGCAGACAATGTGAGGATTGCTCCAGGCTGTGCTGAGCTTATGGGACCTGTCTGAAAAGCCTTCAGGACACAAAGCATGAGCAGCTTCCTGAGCTGGACCAAACACTTCACCTTCTCTTGCCTGCCACCTCCTTGTCCACCTCATGCTCTCATTCTGTGGAGGGGGAAATGCCTCTCGTGGTGAGCCCAGTGCAGAGTGTTTTGTCCAGGAGTGCAGACACTCCTGAGGAGCCCCAGCAGGGCACAGCAGGGCGAGTCCTTGGCAAGGTTTACCATGCCCCCATCCACTATGGCTTCAAAGCAGTAAGTCAAAGAGCTCCCACCTTCCGTAGTTGGGGTGCTCTTAGCGTCAGAGGTTTCAGAAACAGGCTCATCCGATCCATCATCGACTGGTATCTGAAGGGGATAGCCTGGAAAACAGTCAAATACTTACACCAAGGCCTGGGAGGTGCCAACTCTGCTTGCCCAGGACCACAGCAGCAAGAACACTCCAGAGAGTCTTAAAAGCACCTGAGCTAACAGCAAGCAAAGCGTGGAAATGCCAACCCAAAGCACCGAGTGGAACGAGCAGGAACCCAGCAGCAAAAGGAACTGGACAGCTAGAAACAGCACAAGCATGGCACAAGCAGGGGAGGAGATCTCAGCAAGGTCAGCAGAAAGGATGTGCAACTTCTGAGCCACTGTTGTCCTCTCTGCCATTTGTGGAGCCTTCAGCCTCCCTCCCAGGGCAGGCTGCCATGATGAGTTACAGCTCGAATCGCTGCAAAGCAGCAGGGCTTTGAGAAGGGCTCAGTGCAGCTGGGCTGCAAAAGTCACCTTTTGCAAGAGCAGGGCAAGAGGTAAAAGTCTCCTCTCTGCAAGGACTGTGTGCAAATAAAACAATGAGAACAGGAGAAAATGACTTGGAAAAGAAGATCCAAAGCAATGTAAGTCAAATCCCTGGAAGCTGTGACGCGTGAAGCTGAGAGATGCTGCCAGACTGAAATGCACTGCAGAGCCTGGGATGAATGGATGCTGTGGGCTCTCCAGGACAGAGACAACCCATTCAGCTAGGCTAAGCTGTGTCCAAAGCAGCTCAAGAAAAGAAAACTAAGAGGATGTTTACATGGAGCATAGCCAGGAGCGAGTCCCACCCAGGTCTGCTGGCACTGGGTGGGGTCCCAAGCTCAAGTGCGGAGCGTGGTGGAATGAGAAAGGAAAAGCTTCTTGAGGAAGGCAGGTCTGAAACGTGGGGCATGGCCTCCACTCCCAGAGCTCTTTGCACAGTTCCCCCCCATCTCTTGTGCAGGTGAGAAAAGCAGGCAGCAAGCAGCACCTGTGAGCTGTCTCCAAACAAAAGCAGTGCTGAATTCCTGGAGCAAACCGAGGAGTGAGGACACCAACGCACGCTGGCAAAGCTGCAGCAAGACCCTCACTGCTCTGGCTCCTGGAGGTTGTCCTGCTCTTGCTGGACAAAGAGCAACCTTCACCTCCAGCTATGAACCTCAGAGGGCCTTGTGGCCACCTCCTGTCTGCTGGCTGCAGCCAGCTGAGCCACAGTGACCTCCCAAGCACACAGATCCTCTCCTCCAGGGAGCCCTCACACACTGGCTCTGCTCTCCACACTTCAGTCACTCTTCCCCCGGCAGTGAGCATCAGGGCAGGTCCTTTGCACCACCTCCTCCTGGAGCTGCTCACCTGATGGGATGTGCTTCTCCTGGGGAGCTGCATGATCCTCCATCATGGTGATGTCCTGACGCTGCTGCAGCCTCTCTCAGCTGAGTTACCTGAGGAGCAGAGGAAGAACAAACAAGTCCTGACCAAAGCTTGGCACAACTCTCCTCAGCTGCAGCCCTGCTGGGGCTGTGCTCCTGTCTGTGGCTCCAGCAGGCAGCTCTGCTTTGGTACCTGCTCCCAGGAGCACTACATTCACCAAATTGTTCTGGTTGGAAAAGGCCTCTAAGATCCTGTCCTGCTGTGAGCCATCAGCCAACAACAGCCAACACCACTTCAGTCACTACAGGGAGGTGTCTGCTTTGGTCCCTTTGCCTGGTGAGCCTTGAAGCCTCAGCAGAAGGTCACAGCTCCAGGCACACATTGCCTATTGGGTTTCACACCAGTGCTGAAATGCTCCTCAGAGCATCTAACCCTAATGCCTCCAAACCCACCAGGAACAGGCTTTGCCCCAGCCAGTGTAGGGGAGGGTAGCAGGGAGTGCTAAGATGCCAAACTGGGACCTAACAGGACTGCCCCAGCCAGCCGCCGGTCTTCAACAGAGCTGCACCAAGCTCCAAGCACAGGAGGTCACAGCAATCCACAGCTGGAGGACAGGAAAATTCACCTGTGGGTGTGAGCCAAAAGCAGAACATGGAGATCCAAACATATATAAATGCATACAAAAGGAGCATAAAAATACACCAAGGAGCAAATGCTCCTTGTGAGCCAGGTGAAAGTGCCCAAGCCAAGGCATGTGCCAGTCACTGTGTCCTCCACAGTAAGGATGGAGACAACTTCTGCCCAGTCCCACAGGTATTTACAATGTCCTGAGCAGGGTGACCACCCTGGTGCACACAGGACACTGCCTGGGCACCCTGCTGTCACCAGGAGCAGTGTGGGTAGTGCAGATGTGCTTCTGCTGCCTGCTCCAGCTCAGCATTTGCCATTTCAGCAGCCCCCCAGCAGAGGTGCCCAGTGGCAAGGTGTGATGCTGCCACAAAGGGATGCCTGTGGCACACACCCAGCCAGGGATACACAGCACAGCTACCACCATGCACTGATCACCTTCCAAGCAACCCAGAACTGGCACAGAGGCCCAAACCAGGACTCCCCAGAGATGGATTTGGAGCAGAGACTCTTCTCTAAGAGGCTCTTGCCTGGCTGTGGGTCTGAGAGGACAGCACAAGGGCTGCCTCACCCTGAATGAACTCTGAATCCTCCTGGCAGTGCCCAGACATCCAGCAGCATGGCACAGAGCTGGGGCTGGACACTGCAGTGTGCCAGGAGAGAAAAGGCTACAACCCAGAAGGATTTTATTAATGTGCATCATCGATCATGCAGATCAATATCTGCCGAAGGAAACGAAGCTGCCAACAAACAGCATCCAGCGGCGGGAAGCAGGAGCTGCATCTCCCCTCGGTCCCCACTGCTTCAGCTGCCGAGGTTCCGAGGGCAGCCATCGGCAGTGATTAACAACCACCTCTTAGCCTAATCGCGCAGGAGGGAGCAAACCCAGCAGTGAAGCTCAGGTTACCAGCGGCAGGGAAGCAAACCCCTGCGGTTCTGTTTGCTGGCAATAAAGCCGCTGGGTGCATGGAGCTGCCCGAGAGCAACTCCAGTGCCAGTAACCGGAGCTCACATCCAGCTGGGTCCTTTAAGCCCCAGCAAGATGACTCTGCAGTTTAATTCCTGCTGCAAAGCCAGCTGAGAGAGCTGTACCAAGGCAATATGAGACCTTGCTCTGGAGGGAAGTCACCCATTAAAAAAAAAAAAAAAAAAAAAAAAAAAAAAAAAAAAAAAAAAAAAAAAAATTTAAAAAAAAAAAAAAAAAGAAAAAAAGAAAGAAAGAAAGAAAGATTTAAATAGGAAATAATTAAGTACCCATTTTTTGCTCCCCAAACTGGAGGGCTCTAATTTGGATGTCTGGCTGCCCTCCTCCTCCTCCCACAGGATCATATTGATTGGTCTCATCTGGCCACTGGTTGACATTATTTACAGGTCTGCTTAGCACTGGAATACTAAAATTATAATCTTAGCCTAGTGTGGAGGCCAGAAAAGCAACTTGGGAGTGTTAAATGCCACACCAAGTGCTGCCCCTGTGCCTGCACATGCCCAGAGGAGAGACCTCTCTGCCCCAGAGGCACACACACAGCACTCCCTAGGGCAGCTTCCCCT
>VWYK01069993.1:33737-51220 GCA_013399775.1 Semnornis frantzii
CCTGCCAACCTGCAGCACCTCCATGCCAACCTGCACCACCTCTCTGCCAAGCTGTAGCACCTCCTGCCAACCTGCACCACCTCCCTGCCAAGCTGCAGCACCTCCTGCCAACCTGCAGCACCTCCTGCCAACCTGCACCACCTCCCTGCCAACCTGCACCACCTCCTGCCAACCTGTACCACCTCCTGCCAACCTGCACCACCTCCTGCCAACCTGCACCACCTCCCTGCCAACCTGCACCACCTCCTGCCAACCTGCAGCACCTCCCTGCCAAGCTGCAGCACCTCCTGCCTGTCGCTGTCTCCCTCCTCGACCTCCTGCCCCTTCTTACCTCCCTTCTGCACTCTGTGCCTGCCTTATCCAACCACCATGCCCAGAGCCTGGCCCTGAGCCCTAACTTTAGCTAGATTAAAGCTCTGATCAGGAGCTTACATGGCAGCAGCAGAAGCTTGCCCTGCGTGCCGAGCAGGCTCTCTGTGAAGAGAAGGAGGAGAAGCCTCTTTGGCAGGGATTTACCAGGCTACCTTTGGATTTCTTCCCTGCCCCCTGCTAGAGGATCATGCAGTCCTGCAGCTCACAAGAGCCCTGAGATGGTCTCTGTGTGGATAAAAATCTTCCTCCCCAAAAATCCTGCTTGCTTGGGAAGCCTTTAAGCAGTTGAACACTCTGAGAGGATCAAAAGGAAGGCAGATCTTATTTACCAGCTAATTCTCTTAGCCTCTTCCCATGCCAGGCTCAGCCCAGCCTGCTGGACATGAGAGCATCTTCCCTGCTCTGCAGGCCCTAAGGTGGGCTCAGCTCGTACCAGTCCTGGGTCACTCCCCAGAAAACGCTGGGGGCTTGGTGTTGGCCTTCTGCTGCCTTCCAGAGGAGCTGGAGAGGAGCCTGAGCTGCTGTGCCTGGCAGCACAGCCAAGCCCCCACAGCCTCACCAGCTGCTGGGAGGAGCTGCTGGCCCAGCCTTGCCCTCTGCCCCCAGGAGAAGGGAAGGAAACACGAATCACAGAATGGTTTGGATCAGGGGGGACCTCCAAAGGGCACTCAGCAGGGACATCCTCCACTAGATCAGGCTGCCCAGAGCCTCATCCAGCCTGACCTTGAATATCTCTAAGGATGGGGCCTCAGCCACTTTCCTGGGCAACCTGTTGCAGGGTTCCAACACCCTGATGGTGCAGAACTTGCTCCTCACATCCAACCTAAATCTGCTCTTCCCTCATTTGAAACCATTGCCCCTCCTCCTATCACTGCAGGCCTCTGCAGCCTTCTTGTAGCCCCTTTCAGGCACTGGAAGGCAGCTCTAAGGTCTCCCTGGAGCCTTCTCCAGGCTGAACACCCTCAGCCTGTCCTCACAGCAGAGGCTCTCCAGCCCCTTGACCACTTTCATGGCCCTCTTCTGCACCTGCTCCATCAGGTCCATGTCCCTCCTGTGCTGAGAGCACCAAATCAAGGTGTTCTCAGCAGGTCACTCCTCTGCTGCTGCTGGAAGGTTGTGTTTCTGTGTGCCTGGATGGGGAGAGGGAAAAGAGGGAAGAAAAGCTCCCAAAACCACCACTGGAGTGTTAATTAATTCAGGCAGTGGTCAGCACAAGAGAATTCTGCCCCATCCAAACTGCCCTTTGCCTTGGCTACCAAATCACACCAGGAGGAAGACGAAATTGCTTCCCTGGGACACTGCACTGCCTGAAGGAAGACAAACAGCCACCCACCACCCATGCCCCCCGACTGGCAGCTGCCACACTCCTCTGCCACTAGCAGGGAACTGCTGTGAAGGATGTTGCCATGGTAAGCAGTGGAGGAAGCTCCCTTCACGCAGCAGTGGGTGGCAAAAGCAGCTGGGCAGGGCTCATCTGGTCTGTGGACACCTGCAATCAGCCAGGAGCAGGAGGGTGGCCAGCAGCTTCTCAGGGTTATCACCACACCTCCATAAGTATCAGGTTGGAAACAGAGAGGAAGGAATTGTTTCATGCTCCAGTGGCTACCACAGCACATACCAGGGCAGGGCAAAGCTGGGGCAGATGAGGAGCATCCCTTTTCCCTGGACACAGCAAACCTGGGAGGACACTGAGCACTGCTACACCCTTCTTTGTGTGCTCCTGAAATGCAATTCAGCCAAAGAGCTGAGAAATACCCCAAGCCTGCCTCCTCATTAGCCAGCCAGACACCAAACACCCTCAGAGCAGGGTGAAGATGTCCACACTGGCTCCAGAGCTGAGCTCTCACATGGGTGCTCCTTCCACCCAGCCTCTGCCCTGCCCTGGTGAGACTTCACCTTGAGCACTGCCTTCAGTTTGGGGCTCCCCAGTTCAAGAGGGACAGGGACCTGCGGGAGAGAGTCCAAGGCTGTGAGGATGATGAGGGGAGTGGAGAGGCTGAGGGACCTGGGGCTGCTTAGTCTGGAGAAGACTGAGAGAGGATTTAATCAATGCTTATAACTACCTGAGGGGTGGGGACCAGGAGGGGGGGACAGGCTCTGCTCACTGCTGCCTGGGATAGGATAAGGAGCAATGGATGGAAGCTGCAGCACAGGAGGTGCCAGCTCAACACAAGGGGAAACTTCTTGCCTGGAAGGGGCCCAGAGCCCATCCACAGGCTGCCCAGAGAGGTTGTGGAGTCTACTTCTCTGGAGCCTTTCCAGGCCTGTCTGGATGTGTTCTGTGTGCCCTGAGCTGCATTGTCTGGTCCTGTTCTGGCAGGGGTTGGACTGGATGAGCTCTTTGGGTCCCTTCCATGCTGACACCCTGGGGTGCCCACGCTGGCTGCAGAGCTGAGCTCTCAGATGGGTGCTGCCCCCCACCCAGTGAGCGTGGGACGTGACAGCCCTGAGGAGCAGATGAAGGTGCTTGGAGCAGCGACAGCAGCCCTCGAAGCAGCTCTGCTGTGCCTCCTCCCCAGCTCCCAACACTGCCTCCGTCCTCCAAGCACTGCTGTGCGGCTGAGCCACGCAGGAGCCAGCGGAGAGCCTGCGGGTGCAGGAGCTCAGGCTCCGCTCCCTTCTCTGCGGGCTGCACACGTACACAGCACAGCCCCTGGTGCGGCACAGCCCCTGGTGCGGCACAGCCCCCGGTGCAGCACAGCCCCCGGTGCAGCACAGCCCCCGGTGCGGCACAGCCCCCGGTGCGGCACAGCCCCTGGTGCGGCACAGCCCCCGGTGCGGCACAGCCCCCGGTGCGGCACAGCCACTGGTGCGGCACAACCATTGGTGCAGCACAGCCACTGGTGCGGCACAACCATTGGTGCAGCACAACCATTGGTGCAGCACAACCACTGGTGCAGCACAACCATTGGTGCAGCACAACCACTGATGCAGCACCGCCACTGGTGCAGCACCGCCATTGGTGCAGCACCGCCATTGGTGCAGCACCACCACTGGTGCAGCAATGCCTGCAGCGAGGATGGGATCAAAGCGGAGCCCTGAGCCACCCGCGGAGCGCACAGCGCCAGGGGCACACTGCGCACCTGAGAGCTGAACCTAAATGTCTGCTTTGAAGTGCAAAAAGCACTCCCGCGGCGCTCGGCTGCCTCCCTGCCCGCCCCAGCAGCCTTCCCCTTCCCTGCTGCAGCAGGACACAGGCACCTCTGCTGCAGCGCCAAGGGGCCCAGGGCCACACGGCAGGATTAAGCCTCCCTGTTCTGGGAAGGGTCACATCCTGCACTGCCCAGGAGCTGCTGCAGCCAGCTGGCCTCGGAGCCAGCAGTGAGCAGGCTGAGCACCACCTCCTGCCCCTTCACTCCTGCCTGTGTCCGGGGCTAGGCTCCAAGGATGCTGCCCAGAGGTCAATGTGCAGTCAGAGGCTTCACAACTTAAGAGAACTGGATGAGGAGCAGACTTCGTTTGCACCTGTAAACGGACTTGGAAGATTTGGGTACTTGCTCTCACCTCCCACCTCAGCCACGATGGTAACAGCATCATGGGAAGGGCCTAGAATACCTGGTGAGAAATAGCAGATTGCTGAGCCTCAGCAGTAAGACACAAGGTGTGTGGCTACTGCTGGTCCTGACTGCAGGCAGAAGCAAAGCACAAAGTCCTCACCTGCAGAGCAAGGCTGCAAACCAGGTTCAGCTCACACTGCTTGGCCCTTGTTCCTTACACCACCTCCAGCACCCCTCTGAGAGATGCTGCAAGGCACCAAACCAGGAGAAACTGAAGCCCTTGCAGGCAGAAGCTGCATGTGACAGTGGTGCTAGGGACTACCTCAGCCTGGCTCTGCAGCACCAATGCACAGGAGAGAGAATCAGGAAAGAAATCTTCCTAGAGAGGCTTCTCAGGCAGTGGAAGAAGCTGTTTGGGGAGGTGGTGGAGTCCCAGCCCTGGAGGTACTTAAGACACATGGATGTGGTGCTGAGGGATGCAGTGCTGAGGGATGTGGTTTAGTGGCAGTGGCTTGGCAGCAGTGGCGGGGCTGTGAGCCCTGAGTGGTTGGACCTGACCAGCCTCAGCAGTGCTGTGGCTCTGCTCTGTGAGCGTGGCCAGCACCAAGTCACACCTTGAGCCCTTCCAGCTCTTGTCTGCAGCTCAGCACAGAGGCTGTCGAGTACGGAGGCTCCTCTTTTATTGCTTACTTTTGATCTCCCCTTTCTTTGATTTCACAGAGCTGACAACATTTGCTGCACCCAGACAGCAGCTCTGTGAATATTCAATGCTGCCACAGTAATGAAGATATTAAACAGAGACAATTCTTCATGGCACAGCTCTGGTGACAGATCCCAGGCGGAGTGGATGCGACAGAGGCAGGGAAGTGCTGTGGACACTTCGAGTCACAGGAGGTTTCCTCATGGCAAGGAAAACATCCAAAGTGTCTTCTTAGATTGGGCCTTCACTTCTTAAGTTATTTTGGGTTGTTTCAACACATGGGTAGGAATTAAACTGATGACAACAGCACCATCTGCTCCAGCTACTGTCACGCCACAGCGGCTGGCATGGCTCTCGTGGTGACAGAAAGCCTGTCCTGGGGAGAAGCCAAGTCAGGTGAGCCTTCCCAGGGAGAGCTGCTGGAATTCCATGGGATCCAGGCCTGCAAAGCTCCTGGCTGCAAGAGTGCCCACACAGAAGTGTGGTATGGCAAAGAGGCTTCCACTGCTGCCCCAAGGAGCAGGGAGGGGAGAGGGTGCCAGGGCAGCTGGGTGGGGCAGTGCCCTCAGCAGTGACACAGAATGGCTCAGGTTGGAAGGGACTGCAGAGATCACCTACCCCAACCTCCCTGCTGTGGATGCCTCTCAACTAGACTTGGTTGCCCAAGGCTTCATCCAACCTGGCCTCAAACACCTCCAGGGAGGAGGCATCCACAGCCTCCCTGGGCAGCCTATGCCAGAGCCTTCCCACCCTCATACTGCAGACCTTCTCCCTGAGATCCAGTCTCAACCTACTCTCCCTCAGCTTCAAACTATTCCCCCTGTCTCCACACATCCACATGAAAAGTCCCTCTGCAGCCTCCCTGTAGCATCCCTTCAGGTATTGGAAGGCAGCTCTGAGGTGCCCCTGGAGCAGCCCCCAGAGATGCCCAGGACGAGTGCCCCAGACACACAGAAGCAGGAGCAGGCACTGCCAGCTTGCCCAAAACACCACAGCAGCAGAGCACAGGTCTCCATCTGCTGCCACAAACCACTACCACAGACTGTCCACGGCCACTGACACCCAAAGTGGGCACCAAACACCCTTTGGCCTCACAGGCCTTGGTCCCAGCAAGCCAAAGATGAGTGACAGCACTGGAGGGCAGCAGGATGCCATGTCAGGATACAAGCACAGGGCAGGCTCATGCCTGCTCCCCTACCCCATGCCAGACCTCCCAAGCTTTTGGGGTTTCAGCAGGACTCATCCTCACCCCAGTAGCTCACTATGCAGAAAGACAGGGCTGAGAGGAGGTGATTTTGGCTTCTGTTGGGCTCTTCTGCTTTATTTTTGCTTTTCCTATGAGACACTTGAGATGAGGTCAAAAGCCAGAGTGTGTTTCCTGAATGTCTTTGGTTTGCTTTTCTTTTCAGGCCAGAAGACACAAACAATAGGACATTCATCACCACATTTGCATCTCCCTCCTCATGCTCTTGCATAACAGCAGGAAAAACATTCTGCCCTCAGAAGGGTCACCACAGTCTCCAAGAAGAACTAAGAGCAGCAATTTTCTCCCTGATAGATTTCTCTATCAGAAAGGGCAGTGAAAAGAAAAATAGAGGGAAAAAAATCCTAATCTGGAGCAGGAAAAAAACTATCAGCAAGCAGGCAGAGCCTAGGGGAGAGTGCATCACTCAGGGTAGGGATGGGCTGTGCCAGCCCCATCAGTGAGAGGTGTGCACTGGGTGGGCACATCTCACTGAGCCAGGGTGAAGCTGATCACACTGCCCATGGGCTGCCACCCTTCACCAAGGTGCTGCTCCAGGTTCCAGGCACAGGAGGGCTGTGGTGGCAGAGGCAGTGGCAGATGTTTTGTCTCCTGTCACCCTGCACAGCACAGCAGAACCTGAGCCTTGCACCTGGGAAGCACAACCCCAGGCACCAGCACAGCCTGAGGGCTGACTGCTGCAGAGCAGTTGTGGGCACAGGGGCCTGGGGGTCCTGCTGGGCAGCAGGATCCAATGTGCCAGCAATGTGCCCTTGTGGCCAACAAGTCCAGTGGCATCCTGGGGTCTGGTAGAAAGGGGTACTGAGTGATTGAGAGAGGTTCTGCTGCCCCACTGCTCTGCCCTGGGGAGGCCACATCTGGAATACTCTGTCCAGTCCTGCATGCCTCAGTTCAAGAAGGACCTCAGGGAGCTGCTTGAAAGAGTCCAGCACAGAGCCCCAAAGCTGCTGCAGGCAGTGAACATCTCCTGTGGGGCCAGGCTGGGGCTGGGAGCTGGCAGCAGAGGAGCCTGAGGCTGCCCTCAGTGCTGTGCTGAAGATGTGCAGGGCAGGGTGGGGAGGACAGAGCCAGGCTGTGCCCAGGGATGGCCAAGGACAGGACAAGGGGCACTGGGGCCAAGCTGAGGCAGAGGAGGTTGCATGGGAACAGAAGGGAAAACCTCTTCCCTGTGAGGGTGCAGAGCCCTGGAGCAGGCTGCCCAGAGAGGTTCCAGCCCCACCTGGATGCATCCCTGCGTGCCCTGCCCTGGCTGATCCTGCTGTGGCAGGGGGGTTGGACTGGATGAGCTTTTGAGGACCCTTCCCACCCCTGGCATTCTGCGATTCTGTGAGAGAGCTTCTCAGGCAGCAACAAGCCAACAGGAGCTGCCTCTTGTCCCTTTGCCTGGCGAGCAGAGCCTGAGCCCTGCTGAGGCAGGAGACGAGCAGGGACTGTGAGGCAGGGATGAGGAGCAGAGAAAAAACCTCTCTGCACAAACACAGCCCTGTGCAGCACTCTGATGTCTCCCTCCAGCTGGGTTTGGCCCAGTTTGGGCCTCTGGGGATGGCAGTCAGGTAGCAATCTGTCCAATCTGCCCTGCCTTGACTTCAGTGTCACCAAGAGCAGATGCAGGCAGCGCCAGCAGTGACAACCCACACGGGGACCTGGACCACAAATCCAGCCCAGGAGCTGTAAAAACATCCTGAGCCCTCCCAGCCCAGAGGCTGAAGGAGGAGCCAGCTTAAAAAAAGATGCAAAATAAATTATCAGAACCCACATGGCCTTCATCCTCCCTAGAAATTAGCTGGTGCCTGTTTTCCTTTCCTTGAGGATGGAATTGTCCACGTTTCACACTGCCTCCAGCCCAGGAATTCAAACTGAACCTTCCCCAGAACGTTTGTTAAAAATAAATGAGGGATTTTTATCCCCTTTCAGCTCTAAATGCAGCTCTGCTGTCACAGGGATGACATGTATAAAGGGACAGCAAGCTTCAGAGCCTGCCTTACTTCTTGCTTAAAATACTACTGCTGCTGCTCTCAGGTTACAAGGGACCCACTGGCGCTGGGTAAGGTCACAGAGCTCTCTCTAAATCACCAATACAAAGGCTGGGAGAAGCAGAGGTGTTGCTATCTCAGCTTCCCTTGCTGTGCACCACCAGACTGTTTGGAGAGATCCTGCCCACACAAGCTTTGTCTCTCATGGCTGTGCAGCCCAGAGGGCAACTGTGTGCTGGGCTGCAGCAAGAGCAGTGTGGGCAGCAGGGCAAGGGAGGGGATTCTGCCCCTTGGCTCTGCTCTCCTCAGACCCCACCTGCAGTCCTGTGTGCAGTTCTGGAGCCCCCAGCACAGGAAGGACATGGAAGTGTTGGAGCCAGTGCAGAGGAGGCCACCAAGATGCTGAGAGGGCTGCAGCAGTTCTGTTGTGAGGACAGGCTGAGAGAGTTGGGGCTCTGCAGCCTGGAGAAGGCTTCCAGGAGACCAGCACCACCAAGTCCTTTTCTTCAGGGCTGCTCCCAAGCCAGGCACTGCCCAGCCTGGATCAGTGCCTGCAACTGGCCCAACCCTGGTGCAGGACCCTGCCCTCTGCCACCACCACAGGATTCTGCTACATAAGAACCAAAACACCAAGAAGCTTTTGGATGCTGCCAGAGAAAACCCTTCTGGAGAGTCAAAACCCTTCTGTAAGGGGAGGACCTGAGTGACAGTGACTAATGAAATGAGCTTGGGAGCTGAGCAGGGGCCTCAGGCAGCCTTGGCAATAAACCCTGTGATTAGGCACAATAAAAGCAGTGGCAGGAGAGACGAGGCACTAATGAGACTCATCACACTAAGTCCCCACGACTCTCTCCCTCTTGCTGGAGGAACTTGGAGGAAGGGAGGAGCTGGCAAAGGAACTCAGCTTACACAGAACAGGGGGAAGGCAAAATTCATGCCAAGCAGGCTTCAAACCCTCAGCAGAGCTGCTGAGGAGAGATGTCCAGTGCTGGTGCCCAGTGCACCCCCAGAGTGCTGAGCCTCCTCTTGCTTTCAGCAAGCCCAGCTGGAGGCTCCTGCCCAAGGCAGAGTTCCTCTGCTGCCAGCTCCCAGCCCCAGCCTGGCCCCACAGGAGATGTTCACTGCCTGCAGCAGCTTTGGGGCTCTGTGCTGGACTCTTCCAAGCAGCTCCCTGAGGTCCTTCTTGAACCGAGGCATGCAGGACTGGACAGAGTATTCCAGATGTGGCCTCCCCAGGGCGGAGCAGTGGGGCAGCAAGAACCTCTCTCAATCACTCAGTACCCCTTTCTACCAGACCCCAGGATGCCACTGGACTTGCTGGCCACAAGGGCACATTGCTGGCACATGGGATCCTGCTGCCCAGCAGGACTGGACAGAATGTTCCAGATGTGGTCCCCCCAGGGCAGAGCAGAGGGGCAGGAGAACTTTTTCTTTCCTTTGTCCACACCAATGTGAAGGACACCTCCAGCCAGAAGCTGCAGTTCCCTGCAGTGTCTCCTCCACACTCACAATGATGTCCACAAAAGAAGCTACAAACCATCCTCCAGGCTCATCCCACTGGATTACTCCTCTTGGGAAAAGCTCTTCTGGCATCCCTGTGTCCCCAAACTGCCCACACAAGGAACACAGAACCACACAGCACCACAGAGACACCCAAGCTGGGGAAGAGCTTTGCTCACCTTGAGCCTTGCTAACCAGGGCAGGAATATTTTGTCACTAGAGGCTCAGTGCAAGCAAATTTTCAGCCTGGACAATTATTTCTGACACAACCATATGTCAGAATGCTGCTGCTCACCACTCCAAAGCCTCCTGAGCTCTTCCCACTACTGCACCTCCAATCACCAATGTCCTACAGCCCCTTCCCAGGGCAGGGAGCCAGGGAGGAGACAGCAGGCACACATCCCCCCAACCCTCCAACAGCTTCACCCCAGCTCTTTGGCTCCCTTCTTGTCCTCCCTTCACTCACATCCTGCTGCAGCTCAGCCCAAGTGGTCCCCTTCACCCCCTGCCACAGCCTCACTCAGCACGTGATGCCAGCCCAAAGACTGCTTGCCCATCACCCTGCCTCTCCTGCTGCCAGTGACAGACCTGCTCTGCCCCCAGTTCGACTGAGAAGGGGCACAGCTGGCCAGAGGAGCTCCCTGCAGAGAGGAGCGGAGGTGAAGTGACAGCTGGGAGGAAGGAGCAGAGCTGCCTGGCACCAAGACACATCCACAGCCTCCTGGTATGGCCAAGCCAATGCAGCCAGGGCCTTGAACACAAGCCTCAGGAGGAAGAGTTGAGGGACCTGGGAGTGGTCAGTGTGGAGAAGAGGAGGCTGAGGGAGACCTCATTGCCCCCAACAACCACCTCAGACAAGGCTGCAGCCAGGTGGGGCTTGGCCTCTCCTCACAAGCACCGAGTGGCAGGACAAGAGGAGACAGCCCCAAGCTGTGCCAGGGGAGAGGCAGGTTGGGTATTAGGAAAAATTTCTTCCCAGGAAGAGTTCTCAGGCACTGGAAGAGGCTGCCCAGGGAGGTGGAGGGGTCAGCAGCCCTGGGGTGGTGCTGAGGGTAGTGGGGCAGGGGCAGAGCAGCAGTGGGGGGGCTGTGAGCTCCAGGGCAGTGGTTGGGGCTCCAAGGCCTCAGAGGTCTCTCCCAAGCTGAGCAGTGGTATGACAGGATCCAGGCCAAGCTGTGATCCAAGATCCTTAGGCAATTCCCCACTCTGTTCCCCCCATTCCCTGTCTCCACTTTCAACCCTGAGCGACCATCCCAGCAAAGACTTCTTGCCAGTGTATGGCAAACAGTTGACTGCTCTCCAAAGTGATCTCCAGGTCAGCACAGACATGGACAGTGCTGAGCTGGACAGGCTGCAGGATCACAGGAGAGGCTTCCTTACATTTGTTGTGGGTTTTTGAGCAGTTTACAAAGACCTCAAGGAATTTCATTCTGCAGCAAGCGAGCTGACCCCCAGTGAAACCCATCTGAAATTACATCAGGCACTTCCAGGCAGGCAGCCTGGGGCAGGAGCTGATGAGGAGCCACAAAGTGAACTGCTGGCAAGTGGCACAAAGCCCAGCAAGTCTGTACCACAGGGTGCCCAAAGTCACACAGGTGCTGCCCAGACCAGGACCCTGAGTGGTTTCATCACCTCTCTTCAAGGGCTGAAGTCTCTCCACGAGGAGCAGTTCCACAGAGCCCTTCCTCCTATGGACTTGTGTGACCTGTCCTTAGAATGACAGAATCAGAGAATGGTTTGGGTCAGAAAAGACCTCCAGGATCACCCAGTCCAACCTTCAAGCCAACACCACCATGGTCACCAAGCCATGGCCTCAGGGACACAGCCTCAGGCTGTGCCAGGGCAGGTTCAGGCTGGATGTTAGGAAGAAGTTCTTGACAGAGTGATTGGCATTGGGATGGGCTGCCCAGGGAGGTGGTGGAGTGCCCATCCCTGCAGGTGTTCAAGCAAAGCCTGGCTGGGGCACTTGGTGCCATGGGCTGGGTGAGCTTGGAGCTCTCTTCCAACCTGCCTGATTCTATGACTATGTCCACAGGCTCCTTGAACACCTCCAGGGATGGGCACTCCACCACCTCCCTGGGCAGCCTGTGCCAATGCCTGACCACTTCCTGATCTCCAAACTGAACCTCCCCTGGCAAAGTTCCAGACCATTTCCTCTCACCACCTGACAGTAGGGAGAAGATGCCAACCCCCACCTCCCTGCAGCCTCCTTCAGGGAGCCAGAGAGAGCAGTGAGGTCTCCTCTCAGCCTCCTCTAGACTGAGGAACTCCAGTGCCTGCAGCTGCTCCTCACAGGCACCCCTCAATAACCCCCCCCATCAGCCTTCCTCCTTCCCATCATCACAGCCAGCCAAGCCACAGCTCACCTGGAGCCACACAGATGCTGTGACCACAGAGGACAGCTCAGGGACAATGCTGCTGCCCTCCCGGGGCACTGATGGTGGAATCCCACTGGGGGAGGGCACAGACTGGCAGGCAGAGGTACAGATCAGCTCCAGGAAGAGAGGTCATGGCAGGTGCAGTGAGGAGCCACGAAGATGGAAATAATTACCCTGACTGCAGCAATAATCCCTTTAGCCTAACAGAAGGTGTCCCCTGGTGCTCCCTTTCCTTGGGCACTGAAAGGAAACACTGAACAGAGGATCCCCACCACACCCAACAACTGCTTTTACTGGTTGGAAGGGGAAGAAAAATCTCAGTGGATGGATTTCTGAGGAGCACCAAGGGCTCCCCAGACGTGCAGAGAACAACCAGTCTGGTCTGAGGGCACAGGAACATCTCCAGACTCCAGGGTAACCTGCGGATGCCCTCCAGGGGCACTCAAAGCACAGCCTGCAGCTGGCAGGGCTCAGAGCAAAACAAAGTTCCAGCTGCAGATGGAGGAGACCAATCCTGGATCCAGAGATCCACTCAGTCCCTCGCAGCAGAGCTGTGTCCACCTGCCAAGCCACAGAAGGGTTACTCAAAGGACCACAGTTCACATCTGCTGTGTCCATCAGACCCCAGGGAGATGTGCACAGGCAGCTCAGGACCCAGCAGTGGTCATGCTGCAGGAGCAACACTGCACAGAGCAGAGCCCACCGTGGGTGCACCTCCCAGCAGGGCACTGATCCTTGCACCTCTGGCAAGGCTGAGCCAGCCTGGTGCTCTGCAGGGCTTTGGCAGGGCTGCCTGCACTCAGCACCCCCCTGAGCCCTGCCCAGGATCACTCAGCTGAGTTCTGGGAACTGTTCACCACATTTTGAGTTCAGTTGGCAATAGGAGGGCTGGGAGCAGGCTCCTCAGCAGGCTGCTCTGTCACTTCCATGGTTGGCAAGGTTGGAGCAGGCAATCCCTGAGGTCCCTTTCAACCTGGCATTCTATAATTCTCTTCCCAGGAGTGGTCTGAGATGAGTGGGAACATCTCTGCAGGGATTAGCAACCCAGCTCAAGTTATCTCTGCAGTTACCTCACTTCCTTTCTGTCTGCAGGGGCAGGCAGAGCCCTGCTGGCACACTGAGTGCTGTAATGTGCCAGCTGCAAGGACATGCCCTCAGAGCAAGCCCCACACACCATGCCAGCTCACCTCCAGTCCAACAGCATGGTTAAGCAAGAAAGGCTCTGGTGGTACAGAGATAGCCCTGGTTGGGCAGACACCCCCAGATGCCAGCCCAGCTCTGACTGCAGTGCTGGTGAGAGATCCCTGAGTGCTGCCCTGAAGGGAGGCTGGCAACAGCCAAGCTGCTGAGCCTGGGGCTGCAGGCAGGGAAGCAATTCTCTGGGGTTCTGTTTCACAGCCCCAGCTGGGTGCAGGAAGGGCTCAGAGTGCTTTTGCACAGCCCACCCAGCTCTGCAGACCTCCAACCCTGCACCCAGAACACACAGCCCTGTTGGTCAGGGGCTGGGGGCTCTGCCCTGTGTGCAGAGCCATTGCCCTCTTAAACCTGCGCCACATTCCAGCAGCTCCAGAGCCAGCCTGGACATGCCACACACCCTCCCAGCATCACCCAGCTGAGGGATCCAAGCCCAGGACATCTCCAACTGCCACGGCGCAGCCCCACACCTGCAGGGGGGCTGGGAAGCAGTAAGTCAACCTGCCCCCAGCTGAGCTCCCCAGCCAGCAGGCAAAGCAAACTGGGAAACACTGGGGGCTGGGTGGAAGCCAGAGCCCAGATTCTCCCTTGACCACTTCATCAGGTGTCAGGGCTTTGCTACAGCTAAATCGGCAGCACTGCCTCAAAAGGTGCCAAGGCAACAACCAAGCCTCATCTGCAGGCCAGGCTGGCAAAAGGAGCTTGTCCTGCTGGAGACAAACTCAAACCCCCAACCTTCCTCCAGCCTTTCCAGCAGGGTCCTAGGGGGAGGAAAGGGAAGGGCCCCCCCTCAGCACTTCCCCATGATCCAATTTTCAACCAAACCAAAAGGGATTTGTCTGAGAGCCTGACCATGGACACAGCCCAGCAGCGATGCCAATGCCCGCGCAGGGCACAGCCGAGGTGCTGTGCCCATCAGGACTACCAGGGGCTCCCACCACAGGCTTCCAGGAGGAACAGCACAGACACCAAAGCATTTCCAATGCAGCTCTCCCCCAGCTGCTTCTAACAGCCCCAGCATGCTGCAAAGCCCAGCTGGCAAATGAGGACAGAAACGTTGCCAAGGAGCAGTTTGCTGCACTCCTCACTACTACACGGTGGGAATCACCACTCAGAGCCCCAGCAAACACACAGGCAGCAAAGGTGGTTCCCAAATGCTTCCAAACCCCTGACCAAAACAGACAAGGATGCAACACAGACCAAGAGGCATGCAGTGAAAAACGTGGTCCTTCAAAAGGAAGCAGAGGAGCAAGGCAGAAGCCTGGCACCCACCTCACTGGCATGCTACAAGTGTCCCAAGACACTGGGTTCAGCCCCAGTGTGAAAGAGCAGCTGCAGTGTCACATTTCCCTCATTTTTAGCCTGGTCTCCTGGCCAGGGAAGCAGCCTCCCCTCCGTGGCTTTTGGGAAGATGAGAAAGCTGCAGGACAGACAGATCTGGTCCCGGGGTCCTGCTGAACCTGCAGCTCATGGAGCACAGAGGGGATGGGGCAGGCTGAATGAGGCTGGAAGCAGAGGGCAGCAAGGTGAGACAGAGCAGCAGGGTGAGGAAGAGGAGATGAGAAGCCTGAGCCCTAAACACTCACACAGTGCTCAAGGAGAACACAAACCCACACTGTCACTCCTGTGGCACCTGGAAGCACCAGACCCATCCCCTCTCCCCAGGAGCTCCCCACAGGGCACACAGAGCTCCTGCCACTTCTGTCCTCATCTCAGCTAATCCCAGCTGATAAAGGATAAGTGTCCACATCTTAGCAGTGATGCCACCTGCCCCCAGAGCAGCTACCAGCCTTGCTCTTCCCGGCACAGCCCCCAGCATCTCCATGTGTCTCATGGTGCTGTCAGGTAGGACCTTTGCAACAAGTCCACCTGAAAGCTGCAGGGCAGCTCTCAGCTGCTCCACAGCTGAACAAGAAGTCCTCTTTCAGAGGGAGTCTTTGTTTGAAGGCTTCCAGGCTGACAGCCATGCTGCACACTTTCACTCCTTAAACCAGGCAGAGCTGGTTTAGCTCCAGCTCCTCAAGGGTCAACTTGTGGCCATCTTGCTGTGCAAGGTGAGGACAAAGCCCAGCACTGGACACCTCCATGCACACACCAATGGCCCAAGAACCTTCCAAGCCCCAGTGAGCTCTTTCATTCTAAGCTCTGTGTTCCAAGACTCAATCACAGAATCAGTCAGGGCTGGAATGGACCACAAGGAGCATCCAGCTCCACCCCCTGCCATGCCCAGGGACACCTCACACCAGCTCAGGCTGCCCACAGCCTCATCCAGCCTGGCCTTGAACACCTCCAGGGATGAGGCTTCCACCACCTCCCTGGGCAACCCCTACCAGGCTCTCACCACCCTCACAGTGAACAACTTCTTACTAACCTCTAGTCTTATCCTCCCCATTTCCAGCTTTGTTCCATTCCTCCCAGTCCTATCCCTACCTGGCATCCTAAGAAGTCCCTCCCCAGTTTTCTTGTAGTATCCTTAAGATCATCTTAAGGTCCTCTCATGTTGCAATCAAGCCTTAAGGAGACCTGAGCTACCAACTCATGGGACAGGCATCCCATTTCACCAGAGCACAGGAGCTGGGTCTCAAAACCCAAACTCCATCCCATCCTAATTCTCAAGCCTTAATTCCCAAGAGCATGTGGCAGCCTGAGGTACCTCTGCCAATGCTGGGGGATGGCACAGGGAATTATGCTGCCTCCTCCCAAAGGCTGCTACTCTATCTAGGGCAAGAATGAGAAGATCACATTTAATCCTCCCATCAGGTATAAACTGCCTGTCTGGAAAACCTCTGTGCTCTACAGCTGAGTTGCCCAGCACCCTGCTCTTCTCCTTCAGCTGTGCACCACAGAATCAGAGAATGGCTTAGCTTGGAAGAGACCTCAGAGCCCACCCAACCTCCCTGCCACAGGCAGGGGACACCTTTCACTACACCAGGGAGCCCAACACCTCATGCAGCCTGGCCTTGAACACCTCCAGGGAGGGGGCATCCTCTTAGGGCAATCTGTTCCAGTCTCACCACCCTCATACTGAAGAGCAATTTGCAAGATCCAGTCTAACTCTGCTCTCCCTCAGCTTCAAACCATTCCCCTTGTCCTGTCTCTAGACACCCTCAGAAAAGGTCCCTCTGCAGCCTTCCTCTAGGTTCCTTCCAGGTGTTGGGAGGCAGCTCTGAGGTCCCCCCAGAGTCCTCTCTTTGCTAGGCTGAACCCCCCCAGCTCCCCCAGCCTGTCCTCGCAGCAGAGGGGAGGGCTAAAACCCAAGCACTGTGCACATCACGAGGGACTCAAGTGTAGCTGGGTTAGACTGCTTCTCATTTCTAAAGAGCAGGAGATTTTCATTTTTCCTTCTCTCAAGAGCAGCCTGTAAATGCCCAGCTGAGATCTGTTTTGACTGACCAACTTGAGGAGGAAAAAAACCCACAAAAACATGCAAAAATAATACATTGAGCTGCACAAAGAAAGCCACAAAGCACTCCAAACCTGAGGTTCTGGCAGCAAAATATTTCACTGGAGGTAAAGGTGCAGCCACTGCCCGACAGAAGGCATTAATGACTCTGAGTAGTGAATTTTGTTCCACTCATTCAGACACGAGTCAGACATCTGCCCAGATCCACACAGCCCAACGCAGGGCAGCCCAGGAGCAAGCTGCATACCAATTGCTGGAGTGATAGCTTAGCTCATCTCAGCTGCTCCTTCCACCCAGCCTGTTTCTAAGCAAGACCAGCAAATGGAGCTGCTGCACCTCGCCTGGTGGTGCCACCAGCAAATGGAAGCAGAAACTCCCTTCCAAGCGATGGCAGCTGCCCTCTCCAAACCAACAACAGGATTGCACTGTTGGTGTTCAAAAGCATCCCCCCTAAGCAGCCCTTCCCCTGGGCTACCTCAGGAGGCAGGGATGCAGCAAAAATCTCCATCCCTCAGCCGGAATGAGCTGCTTCTGCTCCTCGTGGGATGAATTGCTCCGAGCAAAGAGGGCAGGTGTAATGCACTGCACATCTGGAGACATCTGGCAAGAAAACTTCCTTTTTACATGCCTGTGAAGTTATAGGCTTAAAATAAAGACAAACCCAGCTAAAGGGAAGGTAAAAATAAAAAAAGGCAAAGCTCGAAAGGGGTCCAGCCCCACGCTCTGCCCGGTGTCATTTTAGGACAAGAAAGAGCAAGCGGCAGGGAAAGAGAGCGATGAAACCCACATGGGGTCAATTTCAGCGCATCATGCGGACACTCACGAGGTGCGAGGCATGCCCAGGGACCGCCAGCACCACCAGGTACAGCGAGCAGCACCAGCCCAACCCCAAACCCGCAGGGCTTGGCCACAGCATCCCCAGCCGGGCTGGGGTACACCCGGAGCTCGGCAGCGCAGGAACCCACCTCGGGTGCTGATAACGTTAAACATCGGAACCCTCTGGCCGGGCATCTGAGGGATGCAACAAAGCAAGGCAACTCCGGGCACCGTGACCTCAATAGCGTTTGCCACCCCCAAATTTCAGCCTGGGCGTGGACAGCTCCATTTTCTGAGATGCTTTTGGCTCGTGGTTCACTACTCTTAATTTGCCTTTTCATTTTCCTTTTTTTTTTTTTTTTTTTTTTTTTTAGACCCCCCTCCTC
>VWYK01069994.1:0-12430 GCA_013399775.1 Semnornis frantzii
CCAAAACAATTTTATGATTCTAACAGGGATCTTCTTACAGGAATCTCCTTGAAAGAGTCCAATGGAGAGCTATGAAGATGCTGAAGGGGTTGGAGCACATGTGCTGTGAGGAGAGGCTGAGGGACCTGGGGCTTTTTGGTCTGGTGAAGAGAAGACTTAGAGAGGATCTAATCAATGTTTATAAATCTCTGAGGGCTAAGGGTCAAGATGGAAAGGACAAGTTCTTCTCAGTTGTGCCCTATGATAGCACAGGGGGCAATTTAAGATAGTACTCTTAATGTTGTAATTTTTATAATCTCTTAAAAGAGAAAGTACAGCACAGAAAGTTCCACCTCAACACGAGGAAAAACTTTCTTATTGTAAGGGTCATGGAGCACTGGAACAGGCTCCCCAGGAAGGTTGTGGAATCAGGAGACTTTCAATACCTGTCTGGATGCGTTCCTGTGTGATCTGAGCTAGATTCTATTGTCCTGCTCTGGTATGGGGTGGGGTGTTGGAGTCAATGATCTATGGAGGTCCCTTCCAATCCCTAACATCCTGTAAACAGCCTTCTTGATGTACTTCAGCTGAATCTTTATGAACTCCTATTTAAGTGGTGTAGCAACAGTCCTAAGTAGCAGCTAAGGCCAGATATGTGATGGTGTGAGGTTAACTGAGTATGATGAAGTATAAGCAGTATAAGAAAACTAAAATAAGTGCAGTAGACTTGTTTAAAGAAACACCAGAACATGCAAAATTCAATATTTCATAATGCAGTGAAATGGAAATGAATGGCAAAGCCAGTAGGAAACATTGCTACAGATTTTTCACATGTGCTTGAAGCCAAATTTTTGAAAATTAATAGGCATATAACTAAAATATTTCTACTGAATCCTTGGAAACTGTTAGAAATACCATAGCTATTTAACAGAAAGAGAAGAGCAGATGTCTAAAGGTTAAACATCCCCTTGTTTTGAGTTTTGATTTATTCTAGAGAAAAGGTAAACTAATTGTCTAATTTTAGGGCTTGTAGAATCTTACATATTTTGACATTTTAACATTATCAAGGTAAATATTATTCCAAAATGTATTCTCCCAAAATACCCAAGGTGGTTTTTTTTTTCCCCCCAATATGCTTTTTAAAGCTTTCTTCTGCTGTTGCCCCTTCTACCTATTAAAGATAAATAAATTGTAAAGTCTATATTATCAGGAGAGAAATTCAAGGATTGAAAGAGTTTCACAATATCCTAGTTAAGATACCAGCTTGGGATTTGTTGTCTCCTTCCAGAGAGATGCCTATTACTCTGCTCTAATCAGAGCACATCTGGAGCACTGTGTACAGTTCTGGAGCCCCCAGAACAGGAAGGACATGGAACTGTTGGAGCAGCTCCAGAGGAGGCCACGAAGATGCTCAGAGAGCCGGAGCAGCAGCTATGNGGAAAGGAAAAAATAACAATAGCAAAAGATTGACAAGTGCTATTGAACAAGGCTTCCTTTGAATAGTTTGTGAAAAGGACAGTGGATTTCATTAAATTCTGTTTTCAGAAGCCATCTCTATTGAAAAGCATTCATTCACAGGAATTAACTGTTTCTGTCCTGCAGCTCACATACCAAATTCAGATTTTACCTTCTCATGGCAGGAGGCCTTTTTCCTTCTTGCCCTATCTGCAACAGGAAGATAAGAGGCAGGTGGAAAGGTCTTGCATCCTTATTATATGCAAAGAGTAAAAAAAGTATTTGTTCAGGGCTGGGTGCATTTTTAAGGACCAGCTTAAAATACATAATTGCTGTATCTGCTGATACACCCAGGAATGTGGTATCTAGGCCACACAGGTGTGGAAAAAGAGTGCTCAGAAGACTGCTTTAAAATCTATTTTGCAAACTTCACACTGAGCCTTCTCACTGTGGAAACTTCCTTCGCTATTTCCAATGGCATGAAACTTCAAATCATTCCTATCAGCCGAAGGCCGAAGTCCAATGGGAATTGCTACAGAAGATTGCCACTCAGGCAATCCTTTACCACAAACACCCTTCACATCGAGTTTGTGGATGTTTTACTAAATATGGTGACCTGGAACTCCTGCAGCAGGCATGGATTTGGAGAGGCAGCAGAAAACTTTTCAAGGAGTAGCTCGTACAGACACAGTAGCTGAAGCCATCAAAAATGGCACAAATCTAAATAGAGGACAACACAAAGTGCAGTTCTCTTCAGAGTGGTGGCCAAGGCAAGACTAGTCTGTCTACCTAGACCTAAATGCAGGGAAACCTGAGGAGAAAATAATATATAAGAACCTTGGAGCAGTGAGGGATAGAGAGCTTGAAATTACTATTCTGGCTCAATGCAGCAGGGTAGATATAATAGATACTATGGAGCTTTCTTCTTAAACTCAGCCATGAAACACAACACTGTTGTTGATTTCCTACCTACAACACTGCCTTCTTGCAGTACAGAAATGAGACAAGCAGAAAAATGTTCTTCCTCTGCTCATGCCATCGGTAGGAAAAGTAAGAAGGAATAAAAGAGTGTAGTGAGAAGGAATAATGGAATGGGACTGAGTGGAGACAGGAAAGCTGGGAGTAGATTGTAAGAGAATCCAAATGTCTATGTCAGTGCTGTCTGTATGGTCTATCTGTTTGCTGACAGCCCAGAATGTATTGAAACAAATCACAGTGCAGACTGAAAAGGAAAATTCAGGACTGGAAGAAGCCCCTTGGCTCATATCTTCACCTCTCAGGCACTTTGGATTTGTCTGTGGTGTTTGTCTTATTGCTGTTATGAACAAACTGAGTTGAGGACCCAAAAGGATTAACCTTCTTCTTAGGAGGGATATTCTGAAGTGGCTGATAACAGTGCACTTTGCCATTCATGCCAGGCAACTTCAGTGGTATTACATATGGAGGGGACTTAGAAGGGTGGAAGTTTCCAGCCAGGAATCTCACCCCAGTTCTTTGCATAGGGATATCTAGGGAAGAACAGACAGTGCTAAATCTCCACTATAAAAGTGGTGACATAAAGAAAGAAAACTTCAGCTGAAGCTAAATGTGGGTGTTAGCAAATCCAGCTGGCCTATCCTCTCACTGTTTCCAAGAGCTGCCAGAGAAGGCGGACTTGTCCTTCCCTCTGGGAAGCAGGAAAGCAGTAAAACTTCTGGTGACACTAAAACATGTAGCTATGGAGATGCCTTTGGATAATGACAATGATCTACTTCCCAGATTTTTCATAGAACTTTCTTCTTTGATGGCCTCCCTTTCTAGAATCACAAAAACAATTCAAGTTTGACCAGGAACTTTGGAGATCCGTAGTGAAACCTTCATATAAAAGCATGTCTAGTTAGATGAGGTGGTTAAAGAACTTGTCCCACTATTAGAAAGTCACCAAGGATGGAGATGAACTGCTTTCTTTGAACCTTTTATAACATCTATTCAAGTGGAAAATGTTCCGAAAATGTTTGGCAGGGTATTTTTTAACCACTTGCACTTATCATATGATTTAATTTCTCATAGGCTGGCAATGTGAGAAACTTCAAACTTCAAACCACTGTGGCAGTCTTCTTAATTCCATTAAAAATACTCAATATTCAAAGGTAGTTTGGGATTCTAGAAGAGCTTTATGCCTCACCCCACTTAATGTGGTTATCCCAACAAGTTTATATGAGGAAAAGAACTACTGTGCACATCAACAAATATGTTTTTTCTTGTCTCACCTCTGAACACAGAATCAGTTTTATTTCCTAGTTTCATGGTATTCTATGTCTTTCCCAAAGCCTTCTGACAAGGCGTAAGAAATGGCTTTGTTTTGTGGTGTGTTAATTTTGCAATCTGGATACTTTGAAGTACTCCCAACTAAAGAACAATCACATTTTTAGTAGGAACCAATAAGAAACGTGCTACTAGTGCTCTTTTGACCAACCCTTAAGAGGAGGAATCACAACATTTCCCATGAACAGTCTTTGTCTCCTCACCAGAATTCAGCTATTTGAAGAGCTCCAACGGCTTGAGAATCATAGAATGGTAAGGTTGGAAAGGACCTCAAGGATCATCCAGTTCCAAGCCCCTGCCATAGGCAGGGACACCTCCCACTAGCACAGGTCACTCAAGGCCTCATCCAACCTGACCTTGAACACCTCCAGGAAGGGAGCAGCCACAACCTCCCTGGGCAACCTGGGCCAGTGTCTTACCACCCTCACTGCAAACAACTTCCTCCTAACATCCACTTTCAATCTTCCCTCTGTCACTTTAAGCCCATTGCCCCTTGTCCTGTCATTGCAAGACCTTGTCAATAGTCCCTCCCCAGCCTTCCTGTAGGCCCCCTTCAGATACTGGAAGGCTACTCTAAGGTCTCCTTGAAGCCTTCTCTTCTCCAGGCTGCAGAGCCCCAACTCTCTCAGTCTATTTTCATAAGAGAGCTGCTCCAGCCCTCTGAGCATCTTCATGGCCTCCTCTGGAGCTGCTCCAACAGTTCCATGTCCTGCTGTTTCTTGTGTCCATCAGCCCCTGCTTGCAGCCAGCAAAACAGATTTCACTTTTATAGAAGGGTCTTTCAGCCCTAGGGTCTTTGAGGACATGACACCAACAAAACAATAGCCTTGATTCAGTAGGTGACTTACAGGGGTTCACTGTGTGTTTATTATGGAAGCTCAACTAGCCCAGTGTGCAACCAAAGACTGTTTTTCTTATGAAGTCCAGGCTTGCATGGAATTCTGTTAATTAAATGCACTCTAGAAATGTCAGCCTTTCCCCCTCCGTACATATAGCATCCTTTGTCCTTCACATAAAGATTTTAAAGTGTTCTGCAGACATCACTTGATAAAATACTACTGTGGAATCTTTGTCTGCTGTTGTCCTGGGAGCAGTGACCTTGCTTCCCCAATGAAGAGGCCTGTCTACCAGGCTAATCACACCAATCAGTACCTCGGAGGAGATTCTTATGGGGCAGCATTTCTGCAGGAACTCAGAACTGGCCAGATGTACCAATGAAGTCCATTTATTACTCTTGTGCATTTCTGTAAGGTTATAAACCAATCCCTATATCCAGTTTAAACCTCCATCCTAGTGCCACGTGAGGAGATACAAGGCTCAGACAGCTCAAATTCCTCCCAGCTCTCAGGTTCCCCCATACAGGTAGTGGTGGGTGCAATTTACTATCAGATAGTAACCATGGGGAACCAAGATGAATGGATCCCCCATCACTCTTTTCCAGCAGATATGTAGTACTGATAAATGTCTTTCAACTGTTGAATTACTTTGGGGATAACCCTTCAATTTATGTCCTTTGCCTTCACTTCCTAGGACAGTGTATCAACACTGTATGTTTTAACCATGGAACACCAGATATTAGCACACCTTCTCATTTTTTTTTTTTTTTTCCTTGACTGGATCTATTGTATAAACATATCACACTTCACACACAGCAGGGTACATGCAATATATCTGGCAGGGAATGGTTACCCTCAGCACAACACCAATTTTGAATGCAACACTGACTTGTTTCCACAGCTATCAAAAATTCTAGATTGTCTCTTTAAAAGCACAATTTATGACATTTGAGTTTTTATTCCTTTTTTTAAAGAAGTCCAGACACTTGGGAGGGCATTTTCTTCCTGGAATAAGATCTTTTAATGGTGGCTAAGGAAATTAGAATCATAGAATGGTAAGGTTGGAAGGGACCTCAAGGATCATCCAGTTCCAACCCCCTGCCATAGGCAGGGACACCTCCCACTAGTACAGGNTGTAAGGTCTTCTTGAAGCCTACTCTTCTCCAGGCTGCAGAGCCTCAACTCTCTCAGTCTATCTTCATAAGAGAGCTGCTCCAGCCCTCTGAGCATCTTCGTGGCCCTCCTCTGGACCTGCTCCAACACTTCCATGTCCTTCTTATGCTGGGGGCTCCAGAACTGCACACAGGACTCCAGATGGGGTCTGAGGAGAGCAGAGTAACAGGGCAGAATAACCTCCCTGCTGAAATTCTGATATGAAAGCTCTTTTCTTGGAGACAGGATGTCAGGGATTGGAAGTGACTCAAAGAGATCATCCAGCCCAACCCCCTGCCAGAGGAGGACCATACAATCAAGCAAAGGAATGCATCCAGACAGGCCTTGAAAGTCTCCAGAGAAGGAGACTCCACAGTCCCTCTGGGAAGCCTGTTCCAGTGTTTTGTGACCCTTACAGGAAGGAAGTTCCCCCTTGCATTGAAGTGGAACATCTTGTGCTGCAACTTACATCCATATGGAGCTATTGAATGGTATCATCAGCATCCTTTGCATATCTGTAATTCTGATACAACATCCAACTGCTCTACTTTTCCTTCCACAAAAGAAAAGCCTCCAAGTGGTAATTTGAGTGCTCCACTCTTGCTTCGCCACATATTTAGTGGGAAAAAAATCTTGTTTTCTCCCTCTAACACAGTGGAGAGGCCTAGGCTATAGTTTCTTTCATTAAAATATCTCCAGGTATCCCCAAAAGAAAGAGAAAAGAGGCTTGATACGATGCTATTATTGCTATACCAATCTCTATAAAATCAGTCAGTTGCAGTCAGAAATCTAAATATTCCTTAAAATACATTTATTTTAATAAAGACACATCAAGAACAATCTGCCTGTCAGTGTTACGAGGTCTATTTTTCAAGAACTTGCCCAAAGCAGCAGAGAATTCAGTCTAGTCTCATTACTATATAAACACAGTAATCTGAAATAAGTAATTATAGCCTGGACTGAGGAAAGAACACAAGCATATGCTTATTGTTTGAAAGCAAAGGAGAATCAATACATCCATTTCCAAATTAGAAATGTCACAAGACTCTTCATCTTGTCCTTACAAGTCAAGTCGTGATAGCTTTTGTTGATTAGTTTGTGTACTTTGAAGAAAGATCTCTGACTCAAAGCCATAGAAATGAACTTAATTATGTTTCCAAACTTTTACTTACGGCAAGTTAAAGCCTTGGTATATGTAGCACCATTTGATATTGGTTTTCAGATCATTTCAGATTTTATTGGTTTTCTTATTTTTTTTTTAAATACCTTGGGATGTGCAGTCCTTTCTAAAACTACAGTGGAGCAGTCTGTGGTGTCTGTCTTTAGCCCATATCAGGGGTCAAACTACAGCACTCGACCACCTGATGACCCCTCCCCAGTAGAAAAGGGAGATCAGAAAGAGAAAAGACCTACAGGTTGAAATGAAAACACATGTAATGAAATGGCCACATTGATACCAATGTCAATACAAAGCATATAAAGTTATACTCAACCCAGCAAAGGTTCAGCAGTCACGATGTACAGGAATGCAACTCTCCAGAGCAGAAGAGGACCCAAGTGTGGAGGAGGTGCCCAATCAAAAAGCTCAAGCAAGAAGTTCCTTCCCACTCAACAAACATCTTTTAACTGAGTGTGAAGGTAGTGGTCTGGGATACATCCGTAGCTAACTCAAGTCAGCTGTCTGAGCTGACTCAGAATTGCTAGCAGCCTGCAGCCCATGACTGGACTGGGATTCTGTCACAGCAAAACCAGGACATGTGGTTGACATTTGGTATTTGTTAGGCAAAACGAATGTTTTGTGGGAGGTTAATACAATCTTTAAAAAACACTTTAAGCAGTATCATTAGATGAGTTAGAAGTAGTGGATCCAGATGATACTGTAAAATCAGAGGTGGTTACACTCATTCAGCAAAAAGCCCTGGTGGAAGTCAAGAGGAAATTGTAGACTTCACATTTCTTGGGTGAGTGTTGGTAGGTATTTGGTTAAGTTGGTGAAATACAGAGAATGGAGGCTCTGTACTAAAGAGTAAATTATGCTAAGTAGTATATGAGCTGCCACAAAACTATATTTAGGTGATTTCTTATACTTCAAATGAATTTCCAGAACCGCACATTAACATTGATAATGTCATTTATCCAAGTTTCAGGAACCTGGAATCATTTCTCATCTTGATTCAACCACTTTGGTTAAATCTCTTGTTAACAATACGGGGGAGAAAAAAAAATAATTCCAAGTGATCACTATTTATCAGATTATAAATTTAAAATGACACTGCAAATATAATTTCATGCTTTCTTGCTCTTTTCATTTCTTTAAAGAAAAACAAGAAATAAATAATGATGTGTTAAAATATCACGACAAATATCTTGATTCATCAACTCTACTTAGGCATAAACACACATCAAGAAAATGATAAATGTATAAATCCCACACCCATGATAGATTAAGAGCTTTAGGTTTTTTCCTCTCATTTTTGCAAATAAATCTGAAAACAAGCAAATGAAAAAATGATACTGTACTTACATATTTCAGATGCTCATCTGTCTAAGAGCAGAAAGCACTCAAGTCATGTGTCAGAATAACTCTGGGGGCCTCTTCTCGATTCCCTTTGTGTGTTCACCATCCAGAAAAACCAATGTGCCGCTGGGACGGTCCAGCCATTCTCACTACAGAAAAGGAGCCAGGTGTTGGGTGTCAGAATAGACTAGATTTGATTTCTAAAGATTATCTGCATGGTATCTTTCAAGATTGTCCATGTAGGATCCTTCACAAGTTCAAAGACCCAGATTCCCCCTGTCTGTGACAGAAGTCACAGAATCATATACTCTGAGTGGGAACAGATCCTAAGAATCACCTAGGTCAAATCATGGGCAGGGACATCTTCAACAAAATCATATTGCTTTAAGCCCCTTTCAAACTGGTGTTGAAAGCATGTACAACAGAAACATGTTCTCCCCAGGCATAGGCCTTTGTCAGTATTGATATAGAAAAACAGATGTCTGCATATCTACAGGACATCCATGCCCAAGGTGCCTTTCTCATGCTTTGATTTCCTCAGGAAATTAGGCAACCAGAAAAGAGATATGGCACGTTCCAACCTTCTCCCTACCCAAGATATCTATCTATCTATCTATCTATCTATCTATCTATCTATCTATCTATCTATCTATCTATCTATCTATCTATCTATCTATCTATCATAGAATGGTAAGGTTGGAAGGGACCTCAAAGATCATCTAGTTCCAAGCTCCTGCCGTAGGCAGGGACACCTCCCACTAGTATAGGTCACTCAAGGCCTTCTCCAACCTGGCCTTGAATATCTCCGCAGCCACAGTTTCCCTGGGCAACCTGTGCCAGTGTCTCACCACTCTCACCGTAATGAACTTCCTCCTAACATCCAGTTTAAATCTCCCCTCTGCCAGTTTAAACCCATTGCCCCTTGTCTTGTCATTCTATCTGGTATGCTACCATCCATGGGTAGCTTCATATCTGAGATGTGGTCTCAAAGGCTGGATAATGAGAAATTGCACACTAAATGTGAGGTGCTTCAACCTAAGCAGAAAGAAATCAGACCTATGAAGATACGTTTAAACCTGGAGAAAGAGAAAATACACTGTCCATGGGACAAACTTTCTAACAACAACTAGTTTTTAACTTTGTCTAGATTTCATTCTTTGTGCTGGCGCCAAAGCATACTTGCTTAATTTAAGATAACGTTCAAATGCTGTCACAATCTTTTAAAAGAAATTGAAGGAAAGAAAACCTCCTTACCTGACACCTGGATAAGTGAAATTATCTCAGCATACACCCAAAAATGACTCCTAGCCCTATAGTCTGTATTGTTCAGCTATTTTTCCGTGTAGTTTGTCAAAGTCCTGAACAACTTTATAGCAGCTCAGCATTGAACAGGGATTTGAACAGAACTCTCAGTTTTGTAGGTACCTAAATCTATATAAGTTTACTGTGAAGCATGTTTGGGTAGTGTCACTCAGTTAGTGACAACATTCACCAGTGTAATATATGGCACAGCAGTGAAAATGAGCCAGTATATAATCTTGCTAAAGGCCAATAGCTTCTGATAGGTCACAATCAGCATTTCCCTCAGTGCTGTAAAAAATAAGTTGAAGAATTGTGATTGCTGATGTAAGAAACAGCCCAGCTCAGCTGTCCACACAAAACTGTCCAGTGTCACTAGAAATGCCCTACTTATCCTGACTGTCCTTCAGATGTCATTCAGAAAGAAATGGGTTTCCTGCAGATCCTGCATCTCCTCTTCCAGTCTCTTAAATAAGTTTGGGCATCTGAAATGTCTCTGGGCATCTCAAATGTCTCAAAGTTTATTATAAAACTAAATCTCAAGTTATGCATTGACAACAGAGCTCTCAGATCCACCCCTCACCATAGTTGCTCCCCACAGCTCACTGCCCAAAAACACTGCACAGGGCTGCATGCACAGAAGCCTACACTTCCATGCTGTACACCATTTCATGCTACATTACAGCTCACTTTTGGTTTTTTTCTTCATTAATATTCTTGCTTTTTGGTAAAAATTAAAGCAACAGCAATTCAAAAAAAAAAAAAGCCATTATGTTTTGATTGTTAGGAGTTGACATAAATGGGTTCCAGTGGAGATAATGCTGTAAATGTTGATCATATTACAAGTTGGCCCACCTACTGTCACGTCAGGAAGCAGGGGTTTAAATATAAATCTCCTATTTTTAACTCAGTTAAGATTAGAAATGAAGGAGGAGACACTCAACTGGGGTAAATAGTAGCTTTGCTGATGTAAGTGGCACTATGCTGATTTATAATGGCAAAGGAATTGTCAGAAACAGTAAATCTTCTCTCCACCGAGGGCTCCATTAATGTATTTATATAATTAATTCAATAAAGAAATGAAAAATCACAAGACAAAGAAAAACTGAGATTATTTAAAGGTATCTGGTGAGTCCTGACAAACCTCTACAAGTAACAAAAAACCTCCCATAGCCAAGGCACTAAATGAAGAGATTTTTATGTACTCCTAGAATTTATTTATGTTTTCTTTTTCAAACTGCAGTTCCTGGTTTACTATAAGTAAGATGATCATTAAAAGTAAGAGGAGAACTGTCAGATTTCTTACTAAACTGGAAATAGGTGTTCTGTATTTGGAAGGAAAAATGAAGAGAACAGAAATGTAATGTTTAAAACTCACAGTTCTAAATATCCTAATTTATCTGGAGATCTTAAAAATTTTAAAGCTGGATATTAATTTGGGGTGTCTACTCCATAACACTTGGACTTTGTAATTCTATAAACAAGATCACAAAAATCTAATCATTTTAACCCAAGAGGAACCTTTGCTTCTCAAAAAAATCCAACTAAAGGAGCCGAAGCTGAGGTTTGATTTGAAATTACTTTCTTTGCCTTTAGCTGAGGTATTTAGAAACTCCACTATGAAGCAGAACACAGAGCAAAGCATAAGAGGGCTGAGACTGGGGGCTTTAGGGAGATTAAGGGCTGCAGAGCTGCTCACTTTTTGTTACATTAACCTGCCCAGGAAAGCAATTCCCTCCACAGCCCCCATGCCCAGTCTCCATAAGCGGAGACATATGGCAATTCTGTGATACAGAGAACACACTCTGGTAGTTTTATTGGTACTAGGACTGCTTCTCAGCCAGTGTAAGTCTTCTCTGCTGTGAATTGATCCCATTGACTCTTGGCAAGCAGAGAATAGCCATCAGGTCAATGCTGCCCTTGAAGTCAGATGCCTGTTCTGAATTGCCTTCTAGGGGTGCCCCTCTCCACTGACCTCAGGGAGGTTTACTGATTAAATTCAGGCTAGAGCTAACTTTTGTGCCTCTGCTGATTCAGAGGGATTGACTTGTAACGGCGTGCGTTGGTCTTTGTGAAACACTCGTATGTCATTCTCAGATCTGAGTAGATTGAATGGAAATCATCAGAAGCAGCAATGAGAGTGGTGCAAGATGTACATGGCCATCATTGTCTTCTCTGGTGGAATGTCAAGATGAGCAGAGCCTTTCTCCCCCATTTCAGCCTGTTCTCTAACTCAGGACATAGACATTAAAATGGCTCCATAGAGACCTCAGAGCTACATTTCAATATCTGACGGAGACCTACATGAAGGCTGGGGAAGGACTGTTTAGAAGGGCATGTAGTGATAGGACAAGAGGTAATGGATTGAAACTGGAGCAGAGTAGATTCAGGTTAGACATAAGGAAGAAGTTCTTTACAATGACAGTGGTAAAATACTCTAACAGGCTGCCTGTGAATGTGGCTGAGGCCTTGTCCCTGGAGACATTCAAGGTCAGACTCAGTAAGGCCCTGGACAGCCTGATCTAGTTGATGTCCTTGCTTACTGCAGGGGGGTTGGACAAGATGACCTTTGAGGGTCTCTTCCAACTAATGCAATCTGTGAATCTATAAAAATAATTCAGAGCCCATCTAACAGCATTTCCACATGGAACTGACATGAAATTGTTACTTAACAAGGAATCATAAAGTCATAGAATCCTTTTGATTGTGAGAAACCTTTAAGATCATCAAGTCCGACTGTTAACCCAGCACTTCCAGGTCACTACTAGACCATGTCCTTCAGTACCATATCTACATGCCTTTTAAATACCTCCAGAAATGGCGACTCCACCATCTCCCTGGGTAGCCTGTTCCAGGGTTTAACAATCCTTTTGGTGAAGAATTTTTT
>VWYK01069999.1:8479-26319 GCA_013399775.1 Semnornis frantzii
CCTTGTCAATAGTCCCTCCCCAGCCTTCCTGGAGCCCCCTTCAGATCCTGCAAGGCCACTCCAAGCTCTCCTGGAAGCCTTCTCTTCTGCAGGTTGCAGAGCCCCAGCTCCCTCAGCCTGTCCTCACAGCAGAGCTACTGCAACCCTCTCAGCATCTGTGTGACCTCCTCTGCACTGGCTCCAACAGTTCCATGTCCTGCTTGTGTTGGGGGCTCCAGAACTGCACACAATACTCCAGATGAGGTCTGAGGAGAGCAGAGCAAAGGGGCAGAATCCCCTCCCTTGCCCTGCTGGCCACTGTCTGATGCCAGTCGTGCCAGAAGTCTGTTTTATTGATGTCTGTGGATCCACCCACCTGCCTCTTGATTTTTGACCCCAGCACGTGAGACCTATGTACAGGTTCTCAGTGGAGTCACCTAGATGTCAGAAACAGAGCTAGAGACTTCTCGAGCCAACCCAGAAGATGCTTAAGTGAGCAAAACCATTGGCAATTAATACAATGTTACCAAAAAAGTTTGCTTCCTGTCGGCCTCCTGCTATTGCCTTCCCTCTTCTTGTTCTCTGCTCCCTGAGAGCAGAGCTTGGTCACAGGACGTTTGTGGCGTGGGCTGGCGCCAGTTGAACCTCTTGGCTCCCTATTAGGCAGCGAAGCAGAACGTTGGGTTTTTTCCACATGTTGGTTTCCTGTCGTTGTGTCTTTCCTGCTTGCTTGGCAGTGCATCTACTCTTTTGGGAAAGGCTAGGTCAGGCCTTTGCAGGCCAGCTCTTACACCACTGCTGCAGCTGGCTGACCTCAGGCTTTTACCTGAGCCTGTCTGCTCTTTTCCTTCTTCCAGACCTGTTGCTGCTTTGAAGCACTGCAACATGAACAAGTCTCTGTGGAGACCTTCTGCACCCGCAGTGCACAGCTCCCGCCGGCGGGGCTGGGTTATGCGTTTAGGCAGAGGGGATCTTGGTTTCTCCTACAGCTGAATCTTGCATTTGTCATCCCTGTGGTGTGGGAAACGACAGTGAAAATGATCTTGCTGTTGTACTGGAGCCAAGATGGGAAGTGCCAGCAGTTTAAAAGGCTGTGTCTTGGCTATTAACACTCACTACACAGTGGGTGCCACTGAAGTAAGCCTCCATATATCACCTGTCTGCTGCTCAGACTGGAGTGCTTTCAAGTAGGTCTCTGGATGCCAGCAATCCAGGGCAATCTTACAGAGACACACCAGCAGGGATAGCTGATAGGCAAGGTGAGGCTGCAGGGCAGACTTCATAGCAGCAACTCCTTCCATATCCTCTTAGATGGCTTAGGAGGTCAGTGGGAAGACAGAGCGATTTGATGCATCAGCTGCTTGCTCTGGCAGTCTGCTTGGCCTCTCAGTGGCTGTGTAGTACTGTGGTGTAGGGCCTGCCCCTCAGGATAGCACAACTGGGCTCTGCTTGTGGGTTCTGTGCATGGCCCTCAGTTTCAGAGAGACCCTTGTGACATCCAGCACAATGTGGATGGAGAGCCTGCTTTGCTCCTTCCATGAGCAGAGTGCTGAGTGGCCAGAGAAGTTTCACACAGGGTATTTGTATTTTGTCTTACAACACTGAGGACAGCTCTGCCACCTCTGTAGGGTGGCAAATCAAGGCCAGCTCACAGCAGAGGAAAGTTTGCTGCTTTCCATGGCCTTTGGATCAGGCAGCCAGGGCACTTCCTACTTCTCCCTGCAGCATATTTGATGCTAATCAGTCAAACTTCATTGCTGCTGTAAATGGAAGTTGTGCTGTTTCATCTTTGCTCCCTGAGCTAGCCTGTAAAGGTCTCTGAGAGATGAGGGAGAGTGAGAGAACCATGTATGGTGTCTGCATCCCAACTGAGTGCTCTTTTCTTCATCATGGAAAGTGTGTACATCCCAGAGCCCTGTTTCCTGGCCAGGTTCCTTGGCTCTGTAGCAGATGAGTTTCTCTTGCTACCCGATGTGCTTACCTGTGATTCTCCTCAGTTTATTTAATATACCCTTCAGTAGATGAGTTCTGCTGCTTGTATGTATTATCTCCAAGAAAACAGTAACATTTGGCTCCACGGGGGGGGGGGGGGGGAAGGCAAGCTAATGAATTTTTTAACTGCTAAACAGTGCCAAAGAATGGACACTTTGTTTAAAACTGTTTAGACCATGCCTATGCCAGGGCTTATCACAACGGAAAAGACTTAATTCCCTAAGGAAAACTTTGATTGGAACCAAAAGCATTCCCAGCTTCTTAAGCATTTTTATGCTTCCAGGTGAGCTTTATACATATTTTGTCTGGTTTGGGAGATGTGGAGCTCTTCCACTGCTGAGAAGAGAGAGCAGCAGCTCAGTTGCAAGGGTGTGATGGTGAGAGAGTGAGGGGGAGCCTTTGTCCAAGCCACTGTCTTCCCTCTAGCTCTGCTTATGACGTTGCTGTACATGAGGGACACCTCCAGTGCAAGTGTTGGTCTCAGCCACACCTGTCCCCACACAAAACCAGACCTTGCACTTTGTTAGTGCTTGCTCATCAAGAACTCGTTGGCAGTGGCAGTTGAAGGCAGCTGTACTGGGCAGAGAAGGCTGAGTGGGGACAGTGGGGGAGCCCATTCATGAATGTGAATCAGTCTGTTTCCAAATGGCTAACACGTGGAAACTTGCTGCCTCTGAAGGGCTTTGTTGGGGTACTCTGGCCACTACTTCCAGCTGTGGTGAGCCAAGTGTGAACTCACTCTGGGCAAGGTGCTCTGCTGCACTGCTTTTGTCCTGCCAGAAATCTTCACCCCCCAGCCAGCCATATCCAGCTCAGTTTCTGCCAGTCCTCAGCTGAAGATCTCCAAAGGGAAGGGAGAACAATACCACCAAGCAGACCAAGACACTGCAAAGGAGAGGGTGAAGGGACTCACTGAAAAGCTTGTGCAGGGCTTATGATGTTGGAGTGTCACCACTGAAGAGTGGCTGTTGTGGGATGTAAGGACCTACTTTAGCTTGGGTGAAAGGCAAAAGTGGATGGCAGGGATGCAAAGGGTTGGCTCTCCTTGGTTGTGCAGAGCTATCAAACACAGAGGGACACAGCACTGGCAGTACCATCGTGGCAGTCATCTGAGAATGACCATGCTTCCATACAGTGTGTTTCCAGCCCACTGGGGATTTCTTCTCTGAAATAGGAAGTTTCCTCTTTTGTGGAAGGTGCTGCAGGGCAGAAGTTGTCCCTCAAGGGGAAGCTGTGCATCTGGGACCTCTTGCCCTCCACAGAAAAGACAGGCCACAAAAACCTTTGTGGGGCTTCATTCAGGGAGTTGTTGGTCCAGCTGCTTTCCCACAGAGATGCTGTGGAAGAACAAGGAGATAGCAGTCAGGTGTGCAGGGACCCTCTCTGCATGTCCTTTGTACTGGTTTTGTAGCAGCTGGAGGATTAAGGCCTGATACTGTATTCCTTCCAGAGCTGGCAACAATTGCTAGTGAAAGGAAATTTCTAGCTGCCGTTTCTGGTGAGTGCTTTTGGCTCCCGGTGCTGTGGGTGTTTGCATTTGGCTGTTTGGCTGCAGCTAGCAGTTCTCTGTTGAAGAGTTTCTGCAATGCCTGTAGGCACAGCTCCTTGCATGCTGAAACAAAGCATCCTGAGCATGACACTGTGGGTCGGGAACTCGGCGTGCAGGCACCTGCCTGCATCGTGCCTTCTGGGTCCAGTCCTGCAGAGGTGCTGGAGCTGACAGAGCCAGTTTGTGAACAGGAGACCTTTTGTTCCAGCAGCACACCTCCTCCAACACCGGCAGTTTTCATGTGCCAGCATATCACTTAGTGACACGTTGCTCCTTGCTGTTGCAATGGGTCTGACGCAGCCAGCTACCCACAGCCTCCTGTGGGGTGGACCTCTGAAAGCTGTTTCCATCCTGGACCCAAAGCAGTGGTTCCCTCCCCTAACGGCTTGTTTCTTTAAAGCTGTTAACTGGCCATAATCCAATCATTACTACTGTAATTAGTGAACTGCTTACAGTAACTAAAACACTTGGTAATATCCTCTGTGTTTGCAGAGCTTTGAACAACCTTCGCCTGCAGTCCTGTAGAGGTCTGCTGATGACCCAGAGTTGGGTGCAGGGGGCACAGGGCATGCTGCCTCTCCTGCCAAGCCCTGGCTGGCACCACTTGGGCTTTCCATAGTGGGGAGAAGTTCAGGAGCCCCGGGGAAGTGAGCTAGAAAACCCCTGCGTGCACCAAGCTCCTCTTGGTGTCAGATTGCTCCCTCCTTCCTCTACACAGTGCCTGTGCTCTTCCCTCGACCAACAAATTAGCAACTTCGTAGGCAAGGCCAAGACAATCTGCAGAACATGATGTCTCCAAGCAGACAAATCCCTCCTCAGTCATTTCTCCTTTGGGGAATAATGACTTAGCTTTCCTGAAGGCTTCTCCAGCCTTTGTCTTCCTGCCCTCTCTGGAGGGTGGTACCAACATACTCATCTCCAGCCTTGGTTCTGCTTCCTTATTTCTTACCTCCCAAGATGAAGTTTGTTGTAACTCAGGCTCTTCTCCTTCTCCTCAAGAGGGGACCACCATGGCAAGGACCAAACATGGGGTTTTGAAGTGGGGAGTGTTGCTAGGTGAGAAAGGTTGAGGTTGCAGGAGTCGGGCATACAGCAAAGACCCTACAGTGATAAAACAGCTGGGAGGCAGACTCTGCTCAGCAGCTGAGCAGGGAGTTAATTTGCAGCCTTTGGCCTGTGATAGGGTTGGAAAAATGAGAAGTCTTTTTGGCCTAAGGATGAGGTTTTAAAACAACAAAATCAAACCCAACCAAGCACCAAGAAAACACCCAACAGAACCAGAAACTGCAAATCCCTACCCAAACCCTACTTCCATCACAGAGTTTTCATTTTGCTCTTGAGCAATGATCATGCAGCTTCTCCAGGCTTCATGCCTATGTGGTGCTGGGCAGTATAGGCACAAGATGATGAACAGTCTTCATCATGGCATCTGATGGGTGACATGAGTAGAGAACAAACCATTGAGAATGAGGTTGTTCCATGTCCTCTGGATTTAGCTTAGGAGGGGAGCAATGTGCTCACCCTGACGGAGTTTATGCCTGCTGTCAGCCTTCTGCTGTACCCTTCCCTTCCCACCCCAGAAGTCTACTGCTGTCACTGAATTGTGTGCAAGATGGAACATGTCATGTAAGCCAGAGTGGTCAGTAGGGTGAGCAGCAAATCCTAGAATGCCAGTGGCTGGCAGTCACTGTGGTGGGCCCAAGATTTATGCTTGCTGGCCTGAGCCTCTTACCTCTACCCTGCCTTTGCAACTATCTGCATCTTCTGGTGGTCTTGCTGTGCTCATGGCCTGCAGGGCAATTGGGGAAGGGGAGAATGTTTCTGCTTTGTGTTTGTGCACCACTCTGCTCCACTTTGTGAGCCTCGTTTCCAGATGCTGCAAGGCTGTGGGTAAGCACTGAAGTGACAGAGGCTTTTTTTCTGATTTGTGTTTTTATTTGGTTATCTTTAAAACCACTTTTGCTAATTACAGTGCATAAGTTGCTTCCCTGTTTGTGGTACTTGCTTGCAGTCCACTTGACTGGAAGAAATTCTTACAAATTCCACATTGTTCTGCACTAGCACCATGCCTTTGACTTTTTCAGAGGGTGCTGCAGCCTTTCTCAGTACACCCTGCTTTAGTGCTTCCCAGTCTCTTCAGGATGAGGTCTGACTACTTCAGATTAGTGCTCCTGTTTTTAGCTTCAGATATTTGCTTTCAGTGTATCATGACAAAATTACCAGTATAGGTGTCCTTTTCTCCACACTCTTCCAACTCACCTAGCATACACTGACAAAATGATGTTCTGGAAAGATTTGCTTTTTTTAATTAGCTTTTGACCTCTTTTCATGTAAAGAGTGTTTTGGTGGTCTCACTTTTTCCTTCAGTGCTTAGTTGGAAGTCTTTCACTTGACATAGGCTCCAGTGGCTCCTGAGCCAAGCCTCGTTCTGCTTCTGAGCAGGGCAGCAGCAGGCATCATGAAGTTGGAGAGTGCTTGCAGTGGGCACAGTCAGGCTGTGGGAATCAAAGGACTGGATTTCATCTGCAGAGGCCATCCAGAGGAACAGCTGTCCAGATGGCTCTCAGCAGTGCTGGGGCCCAGTATGCATAAGAGGGGTCACAGAATCAACCAAGTTGGCAGAGACCTGAGATCACTGACTTCTTCTCCTATGACTTCTTCTCATGTGCAGCCTTTACACAGTTTTGTGAGGATGCTTCTTTGTCACCGAGTTGCAGTGCAGCAGAGAAAGCTTTTCCCCTGTTGGGAGAAGAGAACAGCAATATTAGTTAGATGCTCCTGTTGCTGTCCAACTGAGGCCTTATTTCCTGGCCTCTTGTAAGTTGCTTTGCCTTCTGAAGAAGATGTGAGTGGGCACAATCCTTTACACATGTGTTGTGGGTAACATACTCTAGAACTCTTTGTGTCGTGTCTGTAGCAGTTACCAACTTCTTGGCTGCTGAACCTTCCTACTTCTGCCACCTCACAGAAAGAATGAATAAATGCATTGTGTAATTGCAGTCTGTAAAGTGAGTTCTAGCCGTTTGCCAGAGGGTGACATAAGGTATATTCCACTTGACAGTCCCCCTGTGATTCCAGAGACCTGCCAAAATCTGTTTAGTTTGCACCTAATCAATTTAACTTCTGCATGTGTGAGCACTGAGTGTTCTTTCTTCATCCATTTACTTGGGGCAGGACTTACTCCACAGCGAGTTTCACAGCCTTCAGTCCAGTCCGACTGTGATTCTATCACTTAATCTGACTGTGATTCTGTCACTTGTTCTCACTTGGATGCACTCACAGTCAGTTCCTGTGCTTAGAATGGTAAGGTTGGAAGGGACCTCAAAGATCATCCAGTTCCAACCCCTGCCATAGGCAGGGACACCTCCCACTAGCACAGGTCACTCAAGGCCTNCCTTCAGATCCTGCAAGGCCACTCCAAGCTCTCCTGGAAGCCTTCTCTTCTGCAGGCTGCAGAGCCCAAACTCTCTCAGCCTGTCCTCACAGCAGAGCTGCTGCAGCCCTCTCACCATCTTGCTGGCCTCCTCTGCACTGGCTCCAACACTTCCATGTCCTTCCTGTGCTGGGGGCTCCAGAACTGCACCCAGGACTGCAGATGGGGTCTGAGGAGAGCAGAGCCAAGGGGCAGAATCCCCTCCCTTGCCCTGCTGCCCACTCTGCTCTTGCTGCAGCCCAGCACACAGTTGCTGTCTGGGCTGCACTCACACTGCAGCCTCATGTGGAGCTTTTCATCACCCCAGACCCCCAGGGCCTGTTCCTCAGGGCTGCTCTCAGCCATTCCCCACCCAGCCTGTATGCTGTGGAAAAAGTTTCAACCAGATAACAGAGGTGATGCTGCTGTGCCTGAAACAAAGGGAAGGAGGAGGTGGCAGGATGGAAGGAGTGAAGGGTTAGTGCAAAGTGAGGCCACCTGCTTTAATGGCAGCTTGTCAAAGTGGTCAACACCAACCATGAAACCAGTCCCTTAGCAATATGGTATTTGGAGCTGCAGCAAATGCAGAGGGGTTGTGGCTGTGACAGCCAAAGGAGGTTGAGGTTTGTGCTGCATTTGGGACTTCTGAATACCTTTTACTTGATTGGAAGGCACGGTTAATGCCTTCTCACTTCTGAGTCCTGCCCAAATTCCTCGAATACTTGCAGGTTGGACCAGGTGATGTTTCTAGTCTGCATATGAAAAGAATTAACTGCCTACTAACTCTCCATAGGTAGGAATTCAGCTTCAAACCACCTCTAGCCATCCATGGGAGATATCCGAGGTTATGAGGGAAGGGTTTTGGAGTGGGGGAATTGCAATCTGTCTAACAGGAGTCAGTGTTGAAAGCAGTGATATTGTGCCTGTGGCTTACTAGAGTAAGGAGGCTGCATTGGCAATAGCTGTCCCCAGCTGCTTCATCCATCCCTTGCAAGGCACAGCCTCTGCATTGCTCCAGCATTACTTCTTGTGGACATGAACAGAGAGGCAGATTAGAAAGCTTAATCCACGTTAATTTACCAAAACTCTAAGAGGGAGGAAAGTTAAACCTAGATAGCTCCCCACAGTGAGGGAGAAGCAAGAGAGAGATGGAGAGAGTCTAATAAAAACCCCTAATACAGTTGGGTTTTGGTTTGTGTTTTTTGTTTTTTTTGTTTGGGTTTTCTTTTTCACTACAGAAATAAATATTGGTGAACGTGTTTTCTGAACATCCCATTGCCTGGTTCCCCAAGTGCTGGCCCTGGGGTGGAATTTGACATCTGTCTTATTTTCAAGTCCAAAACAGTCTCCCACTTTCTGGAAGCGAGTGCTTAGTAGCTGGTCAAAACTGCTGTGCAGCAGCTGCAGGGCTGGAAAAGAAGCTGCTTCTGTTGCCTATTCAGGAGCTTAAGCTGCCACCTCTTAGGCCCTGCAGAGATTGCCAGAGCTCAGAGCAGTTCATGTGAATCCATTTGCTGGAGCTTTGAGGAAATAAAACTGCTCAGCAAGCTCAGTCTTCAACCCTGTAAGTCTGAAAGCTCAAAACCTGTGGACTTTGCTTTAGTGCTTTGCAGAACACCAGACCTCTTCCATGGACAGGTACCAGTGGTCTGATCCCTGCCTTTAAAGAGCAGCATGGTCACTGCAGGGAGCTTGGGCTGTGCTGTGGGTTGGTTCCTTGTGCCTGGGAACTGGTGCTTCCTTGCTGGGATAATGCAACAGGACTGAAGGGGACTCCCCTATTAGCAGGGAGATGCTGTGCTGCCTTGGCTCCACTGCTGGGTGCCTAATTCTTCACTCCTTAGCAGAGCACCATGCATCTGCTCTGATTTTGCTGCCTGGTTGATTGCTGTTCACGTGGACTTGTCTTGATCTGCCAACTGTTGTTTTAAATGTAGCTCAAACTCTGCAGGCTCTGTTCTGGGTCTTCCTGGGTAGAACTCAGGCTACAGCAGACCTAAATACAGAGGAAACCATACAGAGATCTGGAGACAGGCTCTGGATTAGCAAGAATGGATTCCTAAGCACCAGGAAGCTAGGAGAGAAAAAAGGTTAGAGAACAGGCAGTTAAGCAATGCAAGAGCCTTAGCTCTTTTTTTGGCAGCCGTGAAGGGAAAAAATAAATTCTAGTCCAGTTAAGAGCACCTTACCTGCATGCAGAACTGTGCTGGCTGGCTCCTGGCATGGCAGGCAGTCTGATGTGGAAATGACTAACTTCCTCTGGCAGTTGCCAGGGCTGTGCATAGGATGTAGGGGGTAGGATGTGAGAAGGTCCTGGGCCAAAAGTGTAGCTGGACTTGTTAAGTACCAACTTGAGCTTAATGCTGAGAAAACTCCACGGCTCTGTGGCCATCTGATTGTGTAAGAGGAAGGAAGAGTCCTGCAAAGGTTAGGTTCTGTGTGCCTTTATGATAACCTATGTGACTCCATGGGAAGGAAGAGGATCTCAGGGGAGAGAGGGGCTGAAAGCTGTTACTTAGCTGTCTTCCAACCCCATGGTTCTGGTCACTTCCCCTGCCCACGCTGTGGTGGGTGCAGGGTGGTGAGCAGCCTGTGTGTGAGCTCAGCCTGCGATGCAGGGCGCTGGATGCTTGTGCAGCAGCTGCCGTGGCCCTGGGTGATGACCAATGCCTACTGTAGTGTGCAACAATGTGTGATTGCTTGCTGAGGAAAGGGCTGGGACAACTGTGCCCTTGCTCTTCAAGTCTGCTCCTTGCTTATTCAGCACTTTGGGAGTGGGATTATTTCTTCCTGGCTCACAGACAAGATTGGATTGAGCCTCCCACTGTGGGTTCTGAATTGCCTATGGCAGGGGGTTGGAACTAACTGATCTTTGAGGTCCCTTCCAACCTTACCCTTCTATGATCCTCTCTGTGAAGCTGCACATAGACCAGTGTTGTTGCTTGATGTGGCTGTGGCTGCCGCCCAGCCACATGCCTGAGTCGGAGCAGGGTAGATCACTGAACAGAATTGCCTTCTAGGGGTCTGGTTGTGGTGGCACTGGCATTCATCCTCCTTCCCTGTCTGAAGGTGGTTTTCCAAAGGAGACAGCAGCATGCACCAAGCTGAGGACAAAAAGCCAACCCCTCTGTTGTGCTGTTCCCACTGCAGCTGATGTGCAGCTGCCAGCAGGAAGAGGGTTAAGTGCACAGCTCTGTTTACTGCATACCTCTCATGAGTGGAGCTGGCATCCAAATCCGGAAACAGATTAGCAGTTAACTGGGGACCCTGAAACAATGCCTTTGGTGGCTGCATGGGTGAAGCTCTGCAGCCTGCCACAGGCATGGGTGAAGCTCTGCAGCCTGCCAGCAGCTCCTGCTCGGCCCTGCAGCCCTTGAAGGGAGCTGTGTGGAGAGGGGGAAATGAGCAACTCTCCTAACAAAGATTGAACTGGACTGAACTGCATTTATCAGTGGTGTAAGCTTGATGCCAGGGGAATGTTGCCAGGAATTAATTTATTCCATTATAAGTTGATCTCCAGCAAATGAGGTTCTGGCTGGACACTGGTGGTGAGCTCAGTGAGTGAAGGTATCCAGGCTCAACAGCCGCCAGCCTGGGGAATGGGACACTGTCCTTTGGCAGAAGAATTTATATGGCTGTCACTGAGTGGTTTGACCAGGACTGAAGACAAGCAATTGTGACACTGGAGAACCAAGTGTAACACCCAAACTGGCTCTCATGATGTGGTGTTGGATGAGAGGGAAGGTGTGACTTCAGCAGCAGTCTGCGGCGTACGTGTGCTGTCAGGGTGAACGTAACTGTAGGCAGACTTCCTTGGGGCCCAGGGCAGAGTGTTACTTACCTCCCTCCCCTTGTGGTTTTCTAACAGACTCATCTCTCCCCATGCACGTTCCCAGAGTGGGGTTTTAGCCTTCTCCAATCTAGTAACAGTTAATTTGTGGAGTCTCTCTTTGTCCTCCTGAAAGCTTCAACACATGGCAGCAACCCCATTCCCAGAGCTGTTTCTGAAGACCCCTATCAACTCTTGGGAACTGCAGAAGTCTGTGTTCCCCTCGTGCTTCTAAAGGTCTTTTTCCATCACCCTCTTCCTGTCTCAGCTGAAAAGTCTGTTCACTGTCCCTGGATGAAGTTTATATATGATGAAGCAAAAGTTAATGGAAAAAGAACTTCTCCTGATCACCCTGGTTTGTTATTGAGGTCCACCTGCTTAGGAAGTTCTTGGTCTGAAGGGGACTAGGAGAGCTCTAAGCACAAGCTTACAATAAACCTGTCTGCTTCTGTTCATAGTGTCAGGGGAACCCTCCTCTTTTTCTCAAAAAGTTGTCTTTCATTTACACTTTTGTGCTTCAGCAGGAAAGGAGATGAGTTCCTGCTTCCTATTCTGCCCAGTGCCAGCTGTGGCTACTAACTTAGGGTGTGGTTTCTTTAGCTACTGATATTAACAATGCAACTGTTTGAGTCTGCCTTGAATTAACTTTTGTATGTTGATTTTTACACTGAATTGGATTGTTGTAGGATGTACAGAAAGCTGCATGAACTTCTGGAAGTAATCCTACCTTTAATTAGAAGACACATGCTGGAGGTCTCAGTGCTAGCAAGAGCTTTGTGTTCAGTAGATACTGACAGACACTGCATGGATATAGAAGCATAGAATGGTAAGGTTGGAAGGGACCTCAAAGATCATCCAGTTCCAACCCCCTGCCATAGGCAGGGACACTTCTCACTAGTACAGGTCACTCAAGGCCTTGTCCAACCTGGTCCTCAACACCTCCAGGGAGGCTGTGGAGCACAGATCTCCAGGGAGGTCATGGAGCACAGAATCACCCAACGTGATCAAAGACCTCATTGGGTGATTCTGTGCTCCACAACCTCCCTGGGCAACCTGTGCCAGTGTCTCACCACCCTCACTGCAAACAACTTCCTCCTAACATCCAGTTTGTGTCCCCTCTGCCAGTTTAAACCCATTGCCCCTTGTCCTGGCATTCCAAGCCCTTGTCAGTAGTCCCTCCCCAGCCTTCTTGTAGCCCCCTTCAGATCCTGCAAGGCCACTCCAAGCTCTCCTGGAAGCCTTCTTTTCTGCAGGCTGCAGAGCCCCAAATCACAGAATCATAGAATGGTAAGGTTAGAAGGGACCTCAAAGACCATCCAGTTCCAACCCCCTGCGATAGGTAGGGACACCTCCCACTAGTAGCCTGTCCTCACAGCAGAGCTGCTGCAGCCCTCTCAGCATCTTGCTGGCCTCCTCTGCACTGACTCCAACACTTCCATGTCCTTCCTGTGCTGGGGGCTCCAGGACTGCACACAGAACTCCAATACTGCTGGAATTAGATTTTTTTTTTTTTTTTTCCATTTAGGTGTCCTGAAAGAAGTGTCAGTGAATGTTCTTTGGCTGTTTGTCCCAGAGGTGATTGCTTCCACGTGGTAGCCAACACTGCCATTTGTCATCTGTGTGTGCCTTGCCTTGCTCAGATGATTCCTTAATTGAGGAAACATGACAAACATCATGGCAACTGTGACTTGTGGAGTGCACACTGGCTACAGGTCCTGCCACTTGAGCTCTCTATTTCTCGTCAGTGCTTTGGTTTGTTGTTTTGTTTGGGTGGGTTTTTTGCACGGAGCAAACTAAGGGACACCGCTCTGCTTTTGTTTAAGGGGGACCTGGTTCCCTCAGTCTACCACATCCTCAAAGGCAAAGAGTTATAGGGCAAGAAGAACATTCTCACCTTGAACATAAAGTAGCCAGAAACAGAAAATGAAAGCACTGAGAGGGCAGCTTCCAGCAGAGAACAAACTAAGCAGGGAAGTTTACACAGCATTTCATACACACAGATATCACCTGATGTGATTAATAATGATAGAGGAAAACTAAGATCAGCAAAGAGGTGATAATAGATTTTGTTCATAAAGCCTAGCTGCAAAGAACTAGATGTAATCCAAGTCAGGTGAGCAACATGATGGCAAATAAAAGTCACTGATGGTAAATTCTCAAGGCCTCAGCTGTATTGGAACTGCTCAAACATCTTACTGGACCCCAGCTGCAGTCCTGTGTGCAGTTCTGGAGCCCCCAGCACAGGAAGGACATGGAAGTGTTGGAGCCAGTGCAGAGGAGGCCAGCAAGATGCTGAGAGGGCTGCAGCAGCTCTGCTGTGAGGACAGGCTGAGAGAGTTGGGGCTCTGCAGCCTGGAGAGGAGAAGGCTTCCAGGAGAGCTTGGAGTGGCCTTGCAGGATGTGAAGGGGGCTGCAGGAAGGCTGTGGAGGGACTATTGACAAGGTCTGGGAATGGCAGGACAAGGGGAATGGGTTTGAAGTGTCAGAGGGGAGATTGAAAGTGGATGTTAGGAGGAAGCTGTTTGCAGTGAGGGTGGTGAGACACTGGCACAGGTTGCCCAGTGAGGTTATGCAGGTGTTCAGGACCAGGTTGGATGAGGCCTTGAGTGACCTGTACTAGTGGGAGGTGTCCCTGCCTATGGCAGGGGGTTGGAACTGGATGATCTTTGAGGTCCCTTCCAACCTTACCATTCTGTGATTCTTTCTTGCCATGGTAGTAGCTTTTGCAGCCAGGCCTTGAGCAGCAGTGGTAAGTTTGAATGGGCACCCAGCTGTGGCCACTGAAGAATGGTGCTTGGCTTAGTCATTCTGCATCACCAAACTGTTTCCCTTCCCCTAAAATAAATGATGTACCTGAGAGAACTGTCTCTGATACCATGTTTGAGGTTTCCCTGCTGTGGAACTGCATGGAGGTGGTTGTTGGTGTAATCAAGAGTGAGGGAGGTGCTGGTGTGCCCACTCTTAAGTACATAGTAGAAGAGGGTAAAGCAGTGAGTGACACAGCAGAAGTGCTTGCTCAAGCAATAGTGGCTGTGGAGCTGCCTAGGTGGAGAATGAGCCTACAGTGCAGGAGGCTTTCATTTTGTTATGCATGCACATGTTACCAGAGGGTGCCACGTTTCAAACACCTCCAACCTGCTGCCGTGGCTACCAGGGCCTTCGTGGTGCCTGCGTGAGACTCAGCTTGTCCCTGTCCCTGGGTACCAGCAGCACTCTGCCTTGTCTCATTCCAGCAGCAGTCTCTCCTCTCTCTGAGCTGTGGCCTGTGCTTGGCAGAGCAGCCCATCAGCTCTGTTGAGGGTGCCCCTCTGCCCCTGCACTGTCCCCAGCGTGTTGGCAGCTCTGCGGCGGCAGTGGCTCATCCCTGCCAGCCTGCTGAGGGTGGTTTGTGCCGCAGTCCCGGCGCTCTGGTGGTGCTGCTGTGGCTGGAAGATGAATGGGGTTCCACCCTGCCACCTCCCCTGGCAGCACAAGTGTGCTCAGCCCTGTGAGCCAGTGTGCCCTGCCTGTGCCCTGGGGCTTTGAGGTCGTCTTTGGTGTAGCTTTGTCTGTGCTCACCGAGCAGGTAGCCTGGCAGCTGTGTCTGCCCTTACAGGAGAAGCACAGGGAAGAGGTGAGAGAGCAGCTCCAGTACCTGAGGCCATTGAGCAGGCATCCATCTGTACCTTCTTCAGGGGTGGACTGAGTGAGCACAGGCAAAAGAGCCTGCTCAAAACCAGATGATGGCTGAGGATTTTGGGCTCCCTGGTTAAAGAATAATCAATAATAATCAACTGCAGCAGGACAGGCTGGGAGGTGATCTGCTGGAGAGCAGCCCTGTGGAGAGGGACCTGGGAGTGCTGGTGGAGAACATCCATGGGCAGCAATGTGCCCTGGTGGGCAAGGGGGGGCAATGGGGTCCTGGGGGGCATAAGCAGAGTGTGTCCAGCAGATCAGGGAGGTTCTCCTCTCCCTCTGTTCTGCCCTGCTGAGACCTCATCTTGAGCACTGCCTTCAGTTCTGGGCTCCCCAGTTTCAGGGGCACAGGGATCTGCTGGAGAGAGTCCAGGGGAAGGCTATGAGGATGCCGAGGGGACTGAGCACTGCCTGGTGAGGAGAGGCTGAGGGACCTGGGGCTGCTTAGTCTGGAGAAGAGAAGACTGAGAGGGGATTTAATCAATGTTTATAACTATCTGAGGGCTGGGGGTCAGGAGAGAGGGGACAGGCTCTGCTCACTGCTGCCTGGGATAGCACAAGGAGCAGTGGATGGAAGCTGCAGCACAGGAGGTTCCAGCTCAACACAAGGGAAAATTCTTGCCTGGAAGGGTCTCAGAGCCCTGGCACAGGCTGCCCAGAGAGGCTGTGGAGTCTCCTTCTGTGGAGCCTTTCCAGGTCTGTCTGGATGTGTTCTGTGTGCCCTGAGCTGGATTGTCTGGTCCTGCTGTGGCAGGGGGCTTGGACTGGATGAGCTCTTTGGGTCCCTTCCAACCCCTGCCATCCTGTGAGCCTGTGATACAGCTGTGGAAAGTACAATTTTGTGGTGGTTGGCACATCACAGCACCAGAAATTGACACTCTGAGAGCCAGTGAAGTGATTTCCCCTTCTCCCCCACCCAGGATTGAAAAAAAATTTCCATGTAGACTAAACTGAGGCACTGGTAAAGGACTTCCAGGGTTGTGCAATGATAGAAACCCAGGATAGTGCTCTGGGCCTGTGGGAACTCCTTTCCTATTGCTAGTCACAGGGAATATCTCAATGACTTCAGCTTCAGCCTGCTGCCAGCACACTGCTCTGATCCCTGGGCTTGTCCAGAATTGTCATAGAAAGCTCAAAACTGTCTGGAATTCAGCCCCTGTGTTGAATAAAGTCTGTGCCATTTATCAAACCAAACAGATTCAGAAATAACCATTCAGGAATGGTGGGGTTAGGAGTTTCTCTTGGCCCTGGGCAAAAAGCCATCCATGCTTTCATGTCCCAGGGCCCCAGGCAGATGGAGTTCCATGGTAGCTTGGGATTGCTGCTATAGAGCACTTGTAAAATGGGTGTCTCCTGTTTGGGAAACCATGCACAGCTTTACTGGCTGCTAATTACTGCAGCAGGGCATTTAATGCATCACAGAAAACTGCCCATGTCCTGGAGATCCTCTAGGTAAGATTAGTGATTCCACCCATCTGAGTGCAAAGATCAAAGAATCAGCCAGCTTGGCAGAGACCTCCAAGCTCACCCAGCCCCAGCCAATCACCCAGACCATGGCACTCAGTGCCCCATCCAGGCTTTGCTTCAACACCTCCAGGGATGGGCACTCCACCACCTCCCTGGGCAGCCCATTCCAATGCCAATCACTCTCTCTGCCAACAGCTTCCTCCTAACATCCAGCCTGAACCTGCCCTGGCACAGCTTGAGGCTGTGTCCCCTCGTTCTGTCCCTGGGTGCCTGGCAGCAGAGCCCAACCCCAGCTGGCTACAACCTCCCTTCAGGGAGCTGCAGAGAGCAATGAGCTCTGCCCTGAGCCTCCTCTTGTGCAGGCTGCACACCTCCAGCTCCCTCAGCCTCTCCTCACAGGGCTGTGCTCCAGGCCCCTCCCCAGCCTTGCTGCCCTTCTCTCAACACCTTCCAGCACCTCAACATCTCTCTTGAATTCAGGGGCCCACAACTGGACACAGCACTCAAGGTGTGGCCTGAACAGTGCTGAGCACAGGGGCACAAGAACCTCCCTGCTCCTGCTGCCCACACTGCTCCTGAGCCAGCCCAGGATGCCATTGGCTCTGCTGCCCACCTGGGCACACTGCTGCCTCCTCTTCAGCTCCTCTTTGCCAGCACCCCCAGGTCCCTCTCTGCCTGGCTGCTCTCCAGCCACTCTGTGCCCAGCCTGGAGCACTGCTTGGGGTTGTTGTGGCCAAAGTGTAGAACTCTGCCCTTAGCCTTGTTCAGTCTCATCCCCTTGGCCTCTGCCCACCCATGCAGCCTGCCCAGGTCCCTCTGCAAAGCCTCCAGCAACTCCACAGCTGCTGCTAACTTGGTGCCATCTGCAAACTCACTGATGACATATCAAGAAGTAGGCACCCTTGGACTTTGCTCTTTCTGCCAGGCTGTGCCGCAAATAATTTCCTGTGGTCAGGAGCTGTATCTGAGTGTTTGGAGAGCAACATATGCAAGTTGGGGACCTTGTAGCTAAGGCAACATGCATTTCAGATGAGATCAGAGGCTACTAAATGGAAGAAAAGATCTAAGGAGGGGTATAGGTTAGAGATATGAACTCGTGCACACTCACTTTAGGCAAATACTGTGTCGTAATGGCTCGCAGTAGCTCTACGCCCTGTTTTATAGCAGGTGCTGCACACTGCTTTTTGAAGCAGCCCAGTTCTGTTATCTCCATGCAAGTACTACCTTTGTAAGGCTGTTTCAAAAGCTGCAGTGCCAGAGGTAGAAAACACCCAGTCCTTTGAATGGCTTCCCTCCTCTGTGTGTATGTGTGTGAGAAACCCTCCCCATGCTACCCTTACAGCTGCTGTTGTCAGAGGCATTTCTCCCTGGTGGTTAATATGCAACCACAGTGTCCACAGAAAGTCTACATTTCAACAACTGTTTCTGTACCTTGACAATGTCTTTTCAAGTGTTGGGAGGGGCAGGAAAGGGGAGATTTACTTTGTATTGCTTTTGAAAAAAACAGCTAGCCAAACCAACTGTAAGCCACATAAGTATTGCCCTGACCTTCACCTGAGCCAAACTCTATGTGAAATCTGCCATAGGTATATGGAACAAGTGCAGTGTAATTACATTTTGTGCTCTCCTACTGAACTGTGAAGCAGAAGTGAGTTGAACATCTCAGGTGATTTAAGGAGTTTGCTTATCAAAGTGTTTTGCTCCTTCTCTCTTGTCGTGCAGGTTCAGGAGCTCTGTGTGTACGTGCAGCAGGGAGCAGTATGTGGTTAATGGAATGTCCATAATTGGTTTAATCCCATCCTTTCCTCACCTCTACATGCAGTGTGACTTCCAGGCTACTGCTGTGCATTAGGCAGATGAGTTGGGGAGCAGCTCTTGAGGGCTTTCCCCTGTTTTGTCCTGATTTGAATTGAGGGTCACAGGATCATAGAATGGTA